>JABASI010000083.1:0-60398 GCA_019776505.1 Tomocerus nigrus | reverse complement strand
TCTCCTTGTTGGGTGTAGACTGTAAAACAGTCAATTGGAATCACTGGACGAGACGCTATTCTTTTATTTCCTCCGTAAAGTAGCAAGCCCTATAAAAGGAAACACTGGAATAATATGCAGTGGAAAAATGAAGCCAATAAACTGCGGACTACAATTTTAGTTATACAAATTCCGAGCTTTAGAATACTTAGAAAGGGCATAGATAAATGGAATACATACATAAGGAGCTAATGCCTACGTGTAATATGTTAGCAATATTATTAGCGTCTTTCTCCGACTGCAGACTCCACCGTCCTGCACACAACTAGAAATCTTTCTCCTAACTACACAGCTACATGTTATTTCGACTCTTCTAAGTACGTACTAAAGAATCTCACATCTTATCTGCTACATATAATACGTAGCTACTGCTACTAGGTAGCTAGTGAGACTATTGCAGAGAAATGCTATTTCTCCATCTTGCAACAATAATATAATAATAGTGTAGCCGTATAGACATACCTATCATATATGTAGATCTCTCTTTTATACATACATGTAATAACTAGGATGCAATATGGCGTTTACAATTATTATAGCAAGAATATCTGTGTGTGCAAGGATAGTAGGGACTAGTAGTAAAAGGGCCGCAGCCCTATCTCATCCTACAATAGCCACATTTGTTAAGTGTAATACAATAATAGTGATACACACACAGGTAGCTATGTATTTAGTATAGTCTGTATATTATAAATGCGAGTGTTCTTGGTGAGGATGGTAGGAGGCGAGAGCGGTTATATATAACGGAATAAGCGTGTCTCGTAGAGGCAGTCGACTTTGCTAGACTTTGCATGTTAATACAGATTCGTTAATATTTCACCAATATCCGTTTTCATGCAGAAGATGAGACGGGGTTATTATTACAAAATTCATGACAGCAAATCTCCTAGGACCTTTCCGAAAGGATTTCAAAGACATGAGAGCATAGAAAATTTCCCATGACTTCAACACGGTATGATCATTCAATATGATTAAAGGAAGCAACATTACCTACATTATCCTTAGCAAGATGCGAGTTGAAGCGTCATTGCCGTCTTAAGCATCGTCGACGGACGTCGTTGGAGCAGTGCAAAGAATTGCACAAGCTGACTCCTAAACATAACCCTTCTTTGGCCGTTTGTTGCCAAGCCTTGGCTCTCCCTTGGTGCAAGTAGCTGGATCCCTTGGATATAATTGTCAAGGGGAGAATGAAATGGGACGGCACATGATCATCATCTCGCCACTTTCTCCCTTTCCTATCTCAGGCGACTCAAGTCAAGACAACTCAAGTAACAGCCACCAATTCCACACACACACAGACACACACAGAACGACAATTCAACGACTTGTATATCCATCCATGAAGAACAAGTGTTCCACTCTCTACGTATGACATACTTCACATACTCAAACTGTCTTCTAAGCTTCGTTACTCGTATAAATTATATTATATTATCATTCCCTCCACTATCTCACACTTACTCCGGCCTCCACTACCTACTTACACTACAAACTAAGCACTTCGCTCCACAAAACATTGTCCATTGTGACTAATACAGCGCCCAGCCTTGAGATCCACACACATATACCTTCCTTCCCTCACCAACAACCCAACTACCCACTGTTTTCCCTATTTTTTACTACCAACTACATCACAGAGACGACTTTACAAGATAAACATTATGCCGCACGTTATGTTATGATCTCTTCCTTCGCCCTACCCTGCTACCCGCTCGCCCGACACAATAATGCCTTTTTTCAGAGCTAATCTTAAAATATAGATAAGCTATCACGAGCAAATACTTCGCACACTCTGTCTCATCTATTTAGCTCTACGATATATACAGACACATACATAGTCATAACCTATACCCATTTGCCACACACCACCACCATCCAAAGGACTCTTCACTTCCGACACCATGTAGCCATTTCTTTAATTAAAAACATTTTTTCTGTCAGGACACAACATCTGGTGTCATCACAATGAGTTCTCAAAATTTTCCAATCGTAAATAACATTTAACCCCAACTGTGACTCACCAACTGAACGCTATTCTGCACCAGCTACTCTTTTTTTCATATCAAACTCACATTTTCACTTACAATAGTGCAACTATTACTTTCACCCACAACAAAACAATATTTTTTTCAAGATCTCGACTAGTACCATCCGATAATGTCTTCTAATTGGTAAATGCACATTGCTACAAGTCACATCACATAAGAATTGAAGAAATTCTAATAATCAGGTTCTAATTTTTGTTGTCATTGAATACCCCTAATATAGCTTGGGCCAAAGCATATGTTTTCGAATAAAAATATGTTGGCGTAAGCACGGAATGTAATTTTCGTGGAAAAGCAAATGGTGTAAGGGCATAACGAGGATGTTAATATTCAGTATTAATCAAATATCCGGCGTGAAACACGAAGTCACTAATATTAATGCACATCCTAATGCAAAATTAACAAACAAATGGTATTGGTGAAAGCGGTTGTCAGGATCCGCCCTGACTTATGTCATTCTTTATGAAAGACTAGAAGGTTTCAATTAACCGATGCAAGGATTAGGTACATGCCTAACGGACTATACGATTCCATTACAGAACCTCATTCCCTCATTTGTACACATAATCGTGTAGGTAGGAAATAACATAAATTCCAGCAGGCGGGTGCTGCACAGTTAACTGTAGGACGGTGAAAGTATCTTTTGGTTGTAGCCGTCGTGTCTGATAGGGATCTGCGATGCTAGTGAAGTGACTGTGCAGTGTACATTTGGAATGAGGCGATGTTTATAGTCTGCGTCGCATGATGGATAGACTAGAGAAGAAAGTGGTGGCATGAGCCAGGGCTGACATTCCTCCGCCCTGCACTACAATATACTCCTACTCTGGCCTGATCTATGTTCATTTCTACCGAGAAAGAGGCTACAATGTTAAGATCTGTTGAACTCAATGAGAAAACAAAAGGGAAGGATGCATGAGTTGTTCAGACATCAATTTAAGCATTTTCTCGTGGAGCATAAGCAGAGGATTTGTTAATGTTGGTGGATGGAGGGATGTGGAGTTATAGCGAGGAGAAAGTCTTCGTCACAGTCAGCCCAGGCAGATTACTCTGCTCTTAACGAATTCGTCCAAGTCAACGGACGATGGATCACATCTACGTATTGCTCAGACAAAAACTCAATTGAAAAGGAGCTAACAATATGGTTCGTAAGAAAACGAGAGCGATTCTCAGCATCAGTCTTTGTAGACATTCACATTTTTCCAGCATATTCCAGAAATTCCAGCACAATTGCACTGCAAGTGGCAGGGAAGGAAGGACTCTTCGGAAATTACAGCAACAGAAGGCAGACTTAGCCAGAACTGGAGAAAGGTTACATGGCATAGGTAGCGACATGTACTATTAGCCAGTACATAAAACTCCGGCTAACTGGCACTATCACCGCACAACTGCACTCCACTCGATACATAAAATGTGGACTGGAATTCACGAGACGAGCCCAGTCCACTGGACAAGAGAACGAGGCCCAGCTTGAGTTAGAGAGATCCTCGCCACCCGAGACTCCTGCTGCACTTTACTTCACTTTACGCACCGACATTAACAAAAACCGATAATAAATTCATTACTGCTCTGCAATAAAACACTACTCAATACGCATTATGCCATTTGGGCTCGAGCGAACGAGAAAAAAGAGATGATGGAACTTTATCCCACTCCTTCCTCCTATCCTACTCTTCTAATAGAATAAGGATCCCCCACAGAACTAAATAACCAGCATTTTCTATGCACCACCACTACACTCCTCCATCAACACAGTCAGGTAAAGCACCATCCTTAGCAGAACAAACATAAAAACACTTATATCTTCTCAAATATACACTACTATACCATATATTGGTATGTCCTAAGGTCTCTATGTTTTCTCATACAATTAATAATTTGTGCATTAAAACTTTTTTATAACAGTTCTTATTGATTTTTGTAGCACAAAACAGCCTACTTATATAAAATTATATTTTCCAACAATATTTTTTGAAGAATTTAGTTCAAAATATTTGGAACTATTAGAGGAAATCCTTTTCAAAAGAAATTTTTAGGAATTAATTCTTCAGTTAAATAATTGTTTCTTGTTTTTCAATATTTTTGAATGGAGAATATACATGTGAGGATGACTCAATGAGTCACAATTTAAGAAATTATATTATTGTGTGCATTACTGAGAGATGCGAAATGAATTAGAATTTCCACAAGTACTTTTGTATTCGGAAAAAGTTGCAATAATTTCTGTTTTGTTGAAGAGGCTTGACAATTTAGAGAAGGTGCCGTTAGGGTTTGAAAAAAGGAGTCGGAATTGGCAATCTCATAAGACAGAAGTACACGATCCGACAATTAGCATGGAAATCACTCCTCATTAAGTTGCTCTTATCTTTCTCCAATTATTAGCGGATTTTCATTCTTGGGGTAGAATTGGAGCATTCGCATCATTGCTTCTCACTCTTCGGGATCTGTAGTGGAATTGTATGGTAAATGGAGCTAAGAGCTCATTTCAGCACGTAGTTTTAAATGGAAACTGTAAATGAAAGTTTTCTTGGAAGTCTCAATACAATGGTGAAAGTAAGCGGGAAGTGAAAGAGAGAGAAAGAGAGAGAGAGAGGAATTAGGTGTAAGGGTGCAGTGTAATGTAATTGTAGGCTTCGAATTTGTCTATTGTCTATCTATCTGCATTCATATTTACGAGTGGAGCGAGAGTTGGTTTGAGAGGGAAAACAGGGTCTTAGTTGGAGATTGTAGCAGTGGAAGGGCCTATGTTTGCATTTCTTTGGTGCGGAGTTGAAATGGGCGTACGATTACAATTCAGCATGCCAGCCAACAGTATGCCTTTACGACTTCCAATTAAAGAAGCCTTAAGTCAACTCTTAGGACTTATCTTTCGTAAGGTAAATGCTCCCTCTGTCTTTTCATTTGGAAGAGAGCTTTAGTTATAGACTGGTCATTTAGAATTCTTCCCTTCTTCCATTTTAAAACACCTTGAACAAGGCTCTAAATGTTATACTTCTCATTAAAAATCTCGTACACAAAATGGAGGAGAGGAATAAAAATGTTGCCGCCTGCCTGCCTGCCTCCTGCTCCTGCCTCAACTTCCCTCTCCTCAAAAATATTCCAAAAGACATAGGAAAGAAAGTTTCGTAATGTGCTGAAGTTATGAAACAAGGCCTATTCATTGGAGAATACTTCATAAAGGTAGTCAAGTGGATAAAGCGCACTTGAACTCCGTCAGTCAAACACATCAAAGCCCCATTAGCATTTTTCCTCCATAGTAAACACTACAAAAGGCTTAGAATTTCTAAGGAGCCGAGAATATTATACTACAATAACGGCCTACACTACATAAAAAGCAGATTATATTATTTAGGAAAATTTGAAAGGAGCCTAGCTATGCACATCTGCCCCGACACAATTTACTTACAAGACTCAGCCTTCTGTTGAAATATTGTTTTCACCTATTGACTGACTGCTAAACGAATGAAGATACATTTACAAGAAAATAAAAAGCTATGGCTTATGGAAACGGAAGATTAGAGAATATTTCCAAGGCGAGCTAAAAATATTTTTTCTTTTGCTATAGAGCCTCGCATTCTATAGCCGACCGCGTATACATTGATCATTTGCGAAAGAAAGCGGGCAGAGTGCATGAATGGAAAATAAGGGAGCTGTTCTCAGTTCGTCCAAGAACAAAGCTAGCACGAGTTTATTCATTGAGCGACAAAAGAAAACAACCAAGATCCTCCATTTTATTTATCAGGGCCCAGTTACTCTATTTAAAGAATACGGTGCTAATATGTTTTCCCTATCTTTCCCAGATTTAAGTTAGCGTGAGCAAAGAAATAAAGAGTTGATATGCTCGCCGTCGAAATCGAGTCGGGAGAAAGAAGGAAACGCTGGCAGAAATACAGAAAACCTACAATATCCACCAACACTCACTACACTCACTCAAGACTCAAGCAAAGAAATCTTCACGAATGCCGACTCCACTTTCTCCCGTATAAACCCCACTCATTCACTCACATATTAACGTATACTTCTCCAAACACACAGATGAAACTTGCGACCTGAAAGCCTACTTCTTTATTACACCCCGCTATATTTATTATATTTACAAGCCTTTTATTTTACTTCTATACACAACAGAATAGCTCACCACATTCAAAGAGCCACGCTACATACAACTCAGTTCGCTTCACAGGAAAACAAAGTTTTTATACTTAGGATTAGTTAGAAGCGAACAAGAGAAATATAATAATGAAAGTCAACCAACGTAACTTATTTAATTCCAAACGTAGCAAAACATATTAGAATGGAAAACTATTTTCAACACCTTTACTAATAAGTAGGTAGGTACCTATATACTTTGACACTATCTACCTATTTCAATTAAAACTCTGACGCATATAAGTGCCTAACAATCGTAATTTAAGCTACACAAACGTAAAATTGTAACATGTTAGATATCTTGTAAATTTATTACATTATTTTCTAATTATGATTTCTAATTATTGAACTAATTACTGCAATTAACTTTCCGAGAATTTTATTCGTTTAAAAAGGATATGATGGAGCACATGGTTTATTGTCTCAGAGGAAACAGATTTCAGTATATTCTAGTTTCAAAGTTTGCTATTTGCCATTGTACACGTTTCAATGCTTTCTAACGGTCCAAAAATCCTTAATTTTATTAGAAATGAGAGAAATAAGCCATAGGATAGCTATGCACTAAGCTCAATTGTATAATGACGTCCTTAGTGCATATTAAAAGAGAGTATTGTGCAGAAGGTTATCTAATAGATTTGATGGATCTGAGATTATGAAAGGTCGTGCAAATACTTTGGGAAGTCCTGAGGACAAGGAAAAGAATAGGGAAAATATGTTGAATAGTATACGAGAGGGAGATTGAAAGTAAGTGGTTATAAAGGAGTAGGTAAAATAAAATATGGGTAAAAGGAAGGAAAGGTCTTGTTGAGCGCAGAGCGGAGAAGTTTGCAAGTAAATAGTATTGATGGAGAAATGAGAAAGGAAAGTAGCCGGAGCAGAGGATTTTCTAGGAATGAGTGGAGAAGTGTGCTATATGTCGGAGGAGGTAACTGGAGAGATAGAAATACGTACGGGTGGGTAAGTAAGTAGGATGGCTGACTAAGGAGCAGATCGGTAGGAGTTAAGTAGGGAGGAGATCTGGTGTCCATTGACATGGTGTTTCCTTGGTAGAGAGAGCGAGAGAGAGAGAAAGAGGTAGATAATCCGTGTCCGGGGGCAGAGGGTGAGGAACAGGTGAGGTGGATAAGGTCGAATAGTCAAGTCAAGAGTAACTGATTACAGTTGAGACTAAAGGGTAAAAAATGTTGGGAGTAAAGCACAATAAGAGGTCGCACATGAGAAGTGCATCAAAAATAAAGGAGGCTCCACGGTTTGATGTGTGCTAGAGTAAATTTTATTGGACATTTGAGATTTTGTCGGCGAAAGTTGGGCAACTCAAGAATTTCAGAGCGGAGAGGAGAGAAAGAGAAAAGAAAACAGGGAAAACAATGCATCCTCCTTCCACTGTGCACTATTCCTTCTGTGTTTCTGTCTTTAGCAGTGAGGCAGCTCAATAAAATATCTACAACTCCTAAGAAGGAAGAGAAAAACAGAGCAATGCCTACCATTCATATCACATCACACTCATAGATATAACTAAGTAGTAAGTAAGAGAAGGATTTCAAGGGGGGAGGCCAGGCATGTTGTGTGCATTATAGCCTCGTATGATGCTTTTCGGTGGCGCAACTATCCCAAGGCCCTTCTTACTCTAGTCCTCACTAAATACGAACATTTCCAACTCTCTCTCTCGTACCAGCACTGACTGGGTTGACTTGACTGGGGAGAGAGAAAGAGACTAGTCTGCCACGATAATGTATAATGCAGCTATAGCGTCGCAGTATTAATATCCTTATAGCTATGGCCAGGCAGAGGCAGGCCCTCCCCCAGCAGCAGCCAGAGCAAGAGGCAAAGAGGAGAGCAGCAGACTTAGCCGAGAACAATGCTCGCAGAATACAAGTCGGGAAAACTACAATGCAGTTAACTCCAAAGCACATCAATACTAATGGCACACAGATCTTTTAGTATGTGACTACGTAGTTAGGTAGTTGTGTTGTGTTGTGTGTTTGTTGTGTGTAGAGGGAAAGAAAGGCAGACACAGACTACACGGCTACATATTCCTTGCTCTGACTCTACTCTTTCCATGTGGTTTACTTTCCTCTGATTCCAAACTGCCATTGCCTCTGCACCCTGACATCGTGATGAAACTCACGATCGTATCAACTTTCACCCGCTAACACTTTCACTTCCACTCTGAAACTCGACCACGTTCTCTCTCCCCAACCTCTTCACATATATTAATCACATCCCGCTATTATATCAACTCTCCCGCTCCGAATACTTCATCCTTAGCCCTACTCTTGTTTACCAAGGCAAGTACACACGATAACCACCCTACCTATACATGATACACACTACCTACTACTCCTCCTTACTACTACTACTACTACTGCTACTCGTGCACAGAGAAGAAGAAGAAAGGAAATTCTACAGCACACCGGCACACATAGCACGAGGAGTACATTCATCAAACGTCTTCTCACTACACAAATATACACTGTCTTAAATATAACATGCCTTATTCACAGGAAAAACCTCCGTTCCAACATCATAAATACTCTCCGCCTAATTTACACGCTCTACTTCCCTTGCCCATTTTTATTAAAAATTAAAATCATCTCCACTGGTTAAAAATTATGCCCCTTGTTGCCCACTTTGATTTTCACAATGATATATGAGCCTGGATTTTGAACGTGCCACTTCAAATATTTATCTTGTGATTCATAGCAGAGCTACCATAAATTCAAATACCTACCATTCCAATTCAAAATTCATCCCTCTTATTATCAGCATGCAAAGCTCAAATACCACTCACATATGGATTCCGACTCCATGAATAAAGTTTTATTATGGATGTGAAGCAGTCAGATCAGGTTTTAAGTGTACCTACCTAGCTATAGGCACACAATGTAAGTATAAAGATACTCGGCATCCCTACACCTACTATAGTTATGTTAAGCTCAGCTTGTCGAATATTTAGATCCTTTTTTGAAATATTTAGAATCGAATTCGTAATGATGTAAATGGTGACATAATTTTACTAAAATATTGGGTAAATTGATGGTTGTAAATTGGTGTCACTTGTATTTAATTAATTGTGTCAACAGGAAAAGAGAAACACGTATAAATGTAATGTGACATTAGATAAGATAATTCGTGGATTGCGGGAAATACTTTTTATGAAAAAGATGGGGCCAAGACGCCAAGTATTTATTTCGTTGCAGTAAGACGAATCAGGGGAAAGGGTGGGAGTAATGACGAAGAAGTAAGGCTGGCGCCAGAAGAAGAAAGCCGCATCCTCATCTCATCATCTTAGGCAGAAGGTGAAAATAAGGAAGACGGGAATGGAAGGAGCGGAAGTGTTGGTTGCTGCTGAAAGTTGTAAGAGCTGCGAGTTGACTAGAATACAAAGAGAGCGTAATAGGATAGTGAAATTTTAGACTTACGAGATCTCGCCGAACGGTGCAAACGCCTCCCGGAGTGTCTGAGTCTCGATTTCCGGACTGAGGTCTCCTACGAATATGTGATAGTGCTCTGAAAAGAGAAATATATATGATTACAATCACAGTCAATTAATGTATCAATCATCTGCGCTGGAGAATTGTGGAGACGGGTTAACTGTTGGTGGAGTGGAGGTTTACTCTCTTGAACTACTTAGTTAAGATTAGTCTCACGAACGTACGGAGCGTCATTATTAAGATGCTGCAGACACGAGTCGGCCGTCAATTAAGCAGCTCATGTAACATCAAGTCAGCAGTAGTAAGTAGTAGGAGTAGGTGGCTGTATAGCTAGGTAACGTAAAAATATCCAGGCGGGCAGCCTGCCCGTGCACATATAAGTGATGGTTTATATTGTCTACGCCGTGTAATCCTCTTTTATCCAGTGTTACAAATAGAAACGTAATCTGCGGGGAAATTTAACTTCCAGGTTTTTTATTCAACCCACCTACGGACATCTCAATTCTTTCCTCCTGCAACAGAGAAGCCAACAAGTTCGGGAGGATGATACGCAGATGCATATAAGTAGTAGACTCACAAATGACTATAGGAAAAAGTTTGGCGAGGATATTACCTCTGTTTCTCCATACAGATTTATTGGTTGTCTCAGAGCTGATGTTGAGTGGGAATAATATCATATTGCAGCAGGCAGGGAGGCAAGTACACAGAGAGGATCCTTATTATGCCCTTTGGAGTGGAAAACCAATAGACTATCTTGACTTGCCGTTTATTTTTTATGAAAAGAGGAAAATTAGATTCGTGGTTATAAGATTCCTTCATGATTGCGGCATCATTTCAGAATGAAAGCTAAAATAATGTACAATGATGAGGATAATGCAAGGAGAAAGAGAAACATGAGTAAGGGAATAAAGGAAAAGTAAATACCTACATGTCTAGCATACACAGCAACAGATAGAGAGAGAGAGAGAGAGAATGAGCTAAATGTGAAATGTGCTGATGGCAAACATATACTCGCAATAGCATCCCAAGACTTTCCCTTCACAGCTCAAGGCATTGCATTTCACTTCTGTGTACTCTACGCATCATGTAAATATATTCCGTATCAGTAACATAGCGCATACCATAATATGGATTATAGGCAAACAGCCTTTCTCCTTGAGTTTGAATCCCTCAACTCAAACTACATAAATATATCCCCAAAAACATCTCCTCTCTCACAACCTACATACATACACACATAGCTAGTATCTGTAGCTATCCATTCTACTGCATTCTACAAAAGTCGACTGCATATGTATGATAGCCATCACAGAGTACTAACAAATCCAGAGAAGGGGATTGAATTCTGATAGCTTCAACTCAGGTAATATTTAATCGGTTGGCTAAGCACATTCAAGAATACAGAGAGCCAACATACAACCCCTGCAAAGACAGAAAGCCTTCTCTTCAAAATTCGACCACGATGCAAGGCAGGATTATCTATTATTGTGTTAGACATTCAAGAGATTTCCTACAGCCATCTTAAGACTACCTACCCAAAACCTGCATTGTACCACAAAGAAACCAGAGGTGCTTTCCTACAATCCAATCTATACACAACATCCCTACGCAAAATTCCCAGTGTACTAGAAAATGGAAAAACTGTCATAAAATGACAGGAAGTTAAAAGCAAATTTCCTTCGTCCATTCACATTTCCCTCCCAGAAATAATACTAGTGCAATTTAATTGCCCCGATTGAATGATTAAAAATACTGGCCTCATTCATGCTACCTCCCAAAAAATTGCAATATGGAGGAACAATATTTCAGAATATAAAAACAGATTTTTTTACTAGGTATATAAATATTTTCTTGAGTTGGCTAAAGGTTCAAAGGCAATATAAATATTTATAAGTTTCGGGTATTTATGTATAGAAAATATTATTTCGAGCGTATATAGTGCTAGGTAGCTTAGAGAAAGGATAGGAGGGTTGGATGTTGTTGTCTGGCATGGCAGATAGTAAACCCTGATTGAATGATGGGCGAAAGTAAATCAGAGAGGAAAAGTTGAATGTTTGGTGGCCCGGAAGAAGAAACAAGCCGGTTTCAATATCACAAAAGGCAAGGATGATGCAGTAAGAATTTCGAAATATTGTCATAAAACAATTTTTTTCCCTTTGCTATTGCATAGGATTTTTCGTGGGAAATGGTTTATGAAAGGATATTTGTATAGGAGGGCGAGAGATATAGAGTTTAGTGGATAATAGAGATGAGGAGGACTTGTGTTTCCCGAAGAAGGAGCAGTGGAGTGAGTGGTGGGGATTTTGTGGAGACAAGTAAATATCACTGCAACGAAGGCAGGAATGTTCTTTCCTTGCTTTCACTCCTACCATCTCTACATATATACGGACATTGATGTAGCTGATATAAGTGAGGGAGGGAGGGAGGGGGGGAGATGTGTATTTATTTACTATGTACATAATATTAGCTAAGTTGTTGTAGTATTCTGTGTATGTGTGTAGGTATATCCATTCCCGCAATACTTAAACTACATAATATCATAGAGATACATACATACACAGTTATTGTGTAGTTGTGTCTGTCTGGCTGCTGCCTTGACTTAAGTTGAGTGAGCATTGGACTACTACCTCCTCTCAGACGACTCTACAGAGTACAATAATAATATTATGTAGACGGGTATCCAAGGAGTATATATAGAGAGAGAGAGTGAGAGAGAGAGTGAGTGTGTTAGGCTAGACGGTCGGGAAATGCAAGGACGGAGCCAGTGGAGGCAATGGCATGAGGAAAGAGGCAACAGAGGAAAATTCAGAGAAAGAACACAATAGAAGGGAACTGGAGTTTATATGTATGTGCAATAAAATGACGGAGAATGGGGGTGGCAGCATGGACGAGCTCCCGGCAGTCAGTGGGGAGCCAAGAACAGCCACCAGCATCATGCGGAACCTCTACGAATGCATCAACTCTTTGGCAATTGATTAGCATTTTTGGCAAGAAGCAAAATTTTACTATTCAATCCTAGAAGTCGTAGGAGTGGTACATCTCTCCTCTACTTTTGCCATGTGCATATTATGGAGAGACAGAGAGAGAGAGGATGTGATAGGAGTCGTCTGTAGCATCCCTCCATCCACTATCCTTGTACTTACGACTGGATCATAGCAGTAGGAAGGTAGTTAGAGGAGCAGAAGTGTAGTATCAGCCACACTAGTCCTAGTCCTGGCTTATAGTCACTCGACTAGATATAAATACTTAGCTAAGTAAGTCGAGTCTTTGGTTATTTTGGGGACTGAGTAGGTAGGGACGGAGAGTGGCGGAGCCAAAGTTGTGAGACGACACGAGGAAATCAAAGGACTAAGTAGCAGGGCCCACGGAGGGAGCACTAGGAGCAGCAGTACTGTTTACTCACTGTGACTTAATGACAAGGCAAGTCTTGGAGCATAAACGATAGGGTCTCTCTCTGCTCCCAGTCAGTCGACTCAGAATGACATAGGAGCCAGGAGGCAGACGGAGAAAGCAGGAAAAATGGAGAGAGAGGTCTGTTAGGAGAAAGAAGTCGGGTCGGGGGAGAGAGGGAAATGGTGGGATTGTCCGTATGTACGAGTGGATGGATGTATGTATATATTAATAGTCATCCGTGTTATGTATGTATAGAGAGTTGGATTGGAGTGGAGTGAAGGAAAGGAGAAAGTAGAACGACCCGGACCAGTTCTTGTGACCCGATGCCAAGAGGAGGCGAATGGGGAAAACTGTTTGGCATTGGCCCTACAGAGAAAACAGACTCTTTTCTCCCATCTTGTCCTCGCCAACCATTTACTCTCTTTTTCCCCTTGTTATTGACTCCGCCGGATCAATGAAGAAAATTTTGGAACTTAGCCGACAAATAGATTTCACCATCAACACATATTCAAATTTGAAATAGAAAGCAGGACGTCCAAACTCCATAATCTCCTTTCACATCTCATCATAAATCAGAACCTATCTATCCCCCACTATCCCCATTATCCCTCCACACTTTCCATTCGCCACTGTTTTCTCCACTTTCTCCACTTCCGCTGCCGGCAGCCACGCCAACCTAAGCCATGCCGAGCCACACAGCTCCTACTCCTACTACAGTACAAACTTACTTATTATCTCCGACGACACTCTCCATCCAACCAAGCAACTCCACACACAATACGTGCATACCTAACTTCCTCCCTCCCTCCCTCCATCCATCCACTCCGCGCTCTACGGCCCCACTTAATTATATCCTCACATTCTCACTCCACCGACAAAACTCACAATTCTGCACGAAATTAACTAAGCAGAAAGAATCCACCACTCTTCCACTCCCTGCCTTGACTCATTCTCAACACAACCATTCTACTTAGTGAATACACAAACTTTTACCATTCCGCCACCGAGACACTCACCGAAATCTCACATCCACCAACTAACTCAATTTTTACCTTTTTCATACAGACCTCCAGCACAAACTCTTCCACTCACAAACTACTCAATCACTTAACTTATTACCAACATTAAAATAAATAGCTTTGACAAATGCCATAAAACATCAGAGCCAAATTATTATTTCCATCAACTAAAAAGCACCCCTTCCTTCATAGTGCCAATAATTCCTCAATTTGCAATAATCTATTAAAAAAGGACACCGAATACGCTGATTTAAACGTTCGAGTCATATAACAAACTTTATCTAGTCCTTTTAAGTTACACCGTTTTTGAACAATAATCTGTCAATTTTTTGGTAACCTCATTTTGGAATTACTAGAACATCTGTAATGTTTTCACAATGAATTCAAGTGCACTTTTAAGAGAAACCGCTCACAAACCATAAAATCATTTGTCAGTTGTATTTTAATATTCCTACTGCCATAATATTTGTTTCTGAGACTTCATTTCAATTTGCCATAAAAATTTTTGAATTCAAGAAGCTTTTTTTTGAATTTCTGTTAAACTGTATGTTATAGAAGCACTTACTATAAAATAATTTGTAGCAAAATAAAAAGGCAGGAAAATTTATACGTAATTTGTCATTTTTCAATTAAAATTTTGAAGTTTATAGAATTTGCTACAGGATAAGAAAATTGGTTACGCACCATTCAAAGTATTTAACACAGAGCCTATTTGAAAGGAAGGCCTTTCTTAGTTCATCTTACTAAAGGAGGAGATAAAGCGAAACAAACACTATCTATTTTAGTACAAAGGAAGAGTACAATGAGTGCTTTACGTAGTTCGGGGGCTATACTAACGCAAACGCCGTTGCGTACAACAAATGAAATCTCGTGATAGAAAGTGGAAGTGTGAGACAAAGATTGTTTGACAAACTGCAGTTATCAAGTGCAGACGGAGAAAGCGGAAAAAGAGGGAGTAAGGAAAGTTAGGCTGACAGCTTGACTTTAAACAATTCCAACATCAACAGGGATAATAAACGAGCAAATTTTCTTTGATCTCCAGTCATGACAAGAACGAGTAACAAAACTTCGATCCGTTAATCCCATTCATTCAAAACCAGAAGATAAATTGATTGATGTATGAGTAGATTGAAGAGAAATGAAGGAGTCCAACAATTAGTCATCTGTCTCATTTCTCTAAGTGGTTAGTCAAACAACACCATTAGATTTAATTAAATGTATTTTTCTTTTCTTGACACATGGAAACTTCCTCGCTAATTTCTAACTAACACTTCCACGTCAGACTATTCCTTTCAATCAGAGAACTACAAAAAACCACTTTTCAATGCTATTTCTCCAAAATAAATCCACGAAATAATATATTTCCAGAGTTGAAGCCTTTCTAGCGTAAATTAAATTGGTTCTACTACTGCAAGAGAAGCTAGAAATAGATTAATCGATAATTAAAATGCTTTTATTCAACTCAATTTGCCACAGTTGGGACTTGGACACTAAAAAACAAGAAAGCAATAAAATTTCTGTCGTAATTTCCTGTTTTGCCAATTATTCTAGTGTAATTAGGGAAGTATATATTTACGGATAAGAATGAAGTAATGCTCGAAGGACTTATTTTGTTTCCTGTCGGGATGAATGGAACAATTGGTGGAGGGTATTTATGAGTGAAATTGTGAAAGGGTTTAGATTCCTTTGGTTCGAAGAGTTTTAACTGGAGAGGGGGCGGGGCAGTGAAGTAGTTTAACACGGGGATATATAGGGAAGTTATGTTTAGTTGGCTGGATAAGTGGGTAGGCTTGGCTTGACACTTAATGGCTTCTTGTAGAATATGTAGAGTTTTATAGAGAGGAGGGAATGAAATATGGTCTACCATTTTGTTCTTCGGAGGAGCAGAGAGTGGAGAAAGGATAGTGAAATCATAATTGTGTCATAGTACCTTTACAACTGATTAATGAAGACAGAACATTGCAAAGCAGCTTATTAATATAGTAATTTGGGAAGGGGGACGAGAAAATAAGGTAGGTAAAGGCCGTATTCATCGTCAGTTAACGGACAATGGATTCTGCTAAGAGACAACCACGTCGTTTGGACGCTCTCTGTCTGCACTCCCTAGCTTCTCGGCCTTATTGTTCAATTTATAGCCTTCCCGGCACTATACGCTACTTTTTATTCACAGAAACTCTCCTGCCAGACAGTGAACTGCCGAAGAACAAAAAGAATGCTATAGCGCCATTCAGTCACAGCATTTTATACGATAGAAATTTCTCCTATACTCCTCCCTCCATCATTTCTCCAACTTTGTAATCGTTCACAGAAATAGTCAACCTGACATTCATCTCCTCTCTAAATTACGTGGGTCATTTTCTCAAGCATAGCTGGGAAAACCATGAAATTCGTGCACAGGCCAAATTCTTAGAAACTCTATTGATCTATCTGCACGGAGTATTTTAAGGGAGTAAAAAGATATGCCTAACTTTCTACACACACACACATTCTGCTAATAACGAAAAGAAATTATCAAGGAACTAGTAAATGTAAGGAGTAATACTATGAACTCTTCCATCCACCTTGTATGGTCATCCTAGTGAAATCCCGAGTTTAACTGCCAATTGCAAAAAAGAAAACTATATACAATATTAATAGAACGCAAACCAACGAGCTATTAATCACTATCAGAAAAGGTAGAAAGCAGGAAGGGACTCCGCCACGTCTATTGTCGTGATTTATTCAGACAGAGGAGCTACTTCTATACATAGACTCCTTATAGATAGAGCGGTGAAAGTGCCTGCTATATATCTAGTAGCCACTTGCTATGAATCTATTATTTGTGTAGTTTTTAGGTGCACATGTAATATATTATGTAGCTCTATGTGGACTGAATATAAATACTCAATAGATGTAACTACATAAATATATCTCTTTCAGTTTGTAGGAGCTCAGTTTTACAAATCCCTCTTTATTACACATATTAAATAGTTTAGTCTTCCCAAAGATACAGCACACCTCCTAATGCAGGGGGGATATATTTACTGGAAGGGATAAGAGTTCATTCAATAGCCATTTTGTATCTCTATATTCAGAAATTCATGTCTGTTGCCTCCGTTGAGAACTTTCTTAGAAAAAAATGTAAAGCCCTGTAGTTTAGAAACTTCATCAACTCCGGAAGGCACAGAAATAACGTAGTCACTCTATATACAATCATGCTCCTTGTTCTCATACTAAAAATAGTAATTCTTGGAAGACAATAAATATTTTAATGGTATACAGAGTGGAGGCAATATAAGTTTATAGATTGCTACCTTTTCTTTGCTCAAGGATGAATTTCAAAAAATTCCTTTCAGTTCGCAAGGCATGACAACGTGTCTGCTAGTGAAATGACTTGTCCTTTCATGCAACTAAATAAAAGTTTTACACGTACACGCTCAATGCTCACTTTAGCTAAGAATGATTTTATTGTCATTCATGAAAGGACTCAATATGTAACTTTCCTCATTGTCACTGACTCTAATATTTAACTTGGGAAATTCTGTTAGGGAATTTCTTTAGCAAACTTGAGCATTTTAAAGCAAATAAAATATAGTTAATGATATTGTTACTCGACACACACATGAAGTACCTACATAGTCATAGAATACTTTTATATAGGTATCTTTTTTTCATAAGAAATCTTGTAATAATGTTCCTGGGCAACATGATGCCATTATATCGGGAAAACTATCGCGAACCAATGTTTAATTTTTACGTTTCCCTTCTTCGAGTTCTCAGTTGAGAAAGAATGAAGTTCAGGGAATTAATCTTCAAATATGTCAACGTCAAAGGCGTCACGTACGCGAAAGACGAACAGAGTGAATCGAAACTATCTTTTCCTAGGGCAAAGGAAGAAGAAATGCGTGTGTATATATCTACTTAGGTGGAAGGGACGTGTATGGGTATAGAGAGCCGTGCAGAATTTATCTGATCAAGAGGGGGACTTAGGGAAGAGAGCGGTTGGAAGTCACACGAAAAATTTTCGTTCCGTTCAGCCCATTTCCGAAATGTAAAAATGATGTCAGAATTTTATAATTGGTGCAGGACAGGCTGGAGAAAACATGTGGCTGTGGGAGGAAACGGAAGTAGAGAAGGGAAAGTAGGAGAAAGTGAGTCGAGAACGGAGAACGTCGAACGGAGAAATAACATTCACGGACTAAGTTGGAAAGTTGTGGGAGAAATAAGTTGAGATAACTATACGGGACTCCCATTCATCGACTATCATCAGAAAAAAGTGATCGGAGTGAAAAAGTGTAGAAAAAAGTATTCAACAGGTATCAAGAGGTAGTTTCCTACATCGTCACTCTCAACTTACATGTTCATCTCTCACCTCTTTACACAAACAAATCCCATCCCATGACGACCAGCTCTATTAGTCTAATTCATTTTCTCCTGCCTCCACAATGATCAGCCAACAGACGCTAATGCAACTCCCGCTCCTCTCCACTCGACCATCATTTTACTTACGTGTGTGTGAATCTCAAGATATTCCCTACACCTGCTACCTACTCACTTATTACCTCTATCGCCTGCCTCACTATACTCCCAATCACTTTCTTCACTTTCTCCGCACAAATGAATACCACGAATTCCCCCTCCCTATCCCTTCCTTTCCCCCTACACACCTCCGTAATATCTTAGTTCCTCCACACTCTATTAAATAAATTCTACATCAAATGCCCTTTTCTTCCCTCTACCTATACTATACATTGCCACTTGGTTGCAGAATGGACAGAAATTAGGCACGCTATCACACCATCAGCCTATACAGTGGATAAAATTATTATTTTCCTAATATTCTTCTCACTCTCTTTATTCATTTCTCATTCTACATCCACTGTCTTCAAACCAATTTTCACTTTCAGACTGTATCATATTTTTGTATGGAACAAATTTTCAAGTTGAATGCTATGTGCTTAGAGAATTCAAAAGCGAGAGAAATTAATATTTTCTAGAAACAGAATCCTAGCGAAAGACAATTACTGGTCGATAATTCCGAAATTGATTTCAAATCACGTATCATTACCTTTTAATATCCTACAGTACACGCACAGGTGGTTGGGAAATATAAAAATAAATTGATAACGGAGTAGTTTATCGTAGAATTGGGGATATTTCTTTATCTACGTTAAAAATAGACCATACATAGTTCTTATCTGAGAAATAGTTTTTGCACAACATTTCTTTAATTCAAACGCAGTATTTTTTTATCTCGTTGCATTATATCAGAATGAACTTTCATAGATCCCAAGAACAAAGGGATCAACCAATCAGCAGTCAGGTCAGAATTGGTATCCTGACTAAAAATAAATTGAGTTCTCTGAAATAAATCTAAGGCGGCTACTTATACAGGAGACAGCTAAGAATTTTTTATATTTTGTCAAAACTTCAATAGGTAGCTTTATACGTGCAGTAAGAGAAGTATAATATTTTTTACACATTGAATGAAAGGACAAGGGTTATTATTAGCATGACATGATATTAGTATTGCGGGTGAAATTGTTTTGAGGGCGGGCTAGGTGAGGCCGTCGGGCATCGTAAAAGAGAGATGACAATACCTGATTTGCTCGTAAGAGATGCAGACTTGACATTGTCCATCGCTGGCTTAGGTGGAACAGCCAACAGTGGCATATGTGGTGCCGGGGATGCCCCCACAGTGGCCACAGTGGCCGTCGTGGGAAGCATGAGTGCTGACATTGTGGCCAACATGCCGCTGGGATGACGAAGGAGGGGGGACGTCAACAGACCAGCGGCTGGCCCGGACGGACAACAACAATTGGCTGGGAGATACACTTTGGCATGAAATGGAGGGGGACTTATGGTAGAAGGGAACAGAAGATCGGATTCCGTCTTGATTGCTGGTAAGGATCCACTCCAAGAATAAATCGTGGGCTGAGCCACGAGTAAAACGGCCCTGGTGGACAGGGTCAGCTCAGTGCAAGTGCACGAGGCACAAGTTCCTCAGAAAAATAAAGGGACGTGCCGCAGAGCGGAGATGCGGAGGCCTGCAACTGCAGCGCTAAATATTCTCCGACGATTCTCGCAACGGATTTCTTTTCAGACAAGTCCACACGCACTCACTTTCAACAACATTTAAATATCACAGGAGGATGCACCGAGAAATGAAAGCTTTCTTGGCGGGGATCACTCTCAGGAGGAATATGCAGAGGACGGGCACCTCCGCCAGTAAATAGCTACTAAATATAAAATGTGGCGATTCACGACAGAAACTTTTCTAACATTGTGTTTGTGGATCTGAGTTGGATATGGGTGAAGGGGGATTTGCACAGAAGGAGATTGGCGGTGACTGGTTAGGAATTCTTCGCTGCCCACACTCTGCACACAAAATTCCCTTTCGACTGCGTTGGTAGTCTGGGAAAGACGCGTGGACTGCTTCCTACAACTCAGAATCACGGCACGGAAAAGTTCTGGAGATCAGTGATGAAAAGCGTCAATACGGGGGGAATTGTGCTTTCTTCTCTGGCCGTCTTTGATGAGGGAAACAATAAATAACGGAAAAGTAAAGATTTGCCTGGAAGTCAACTGTTGCGGTGTGTGCGGAGCCGAGGCGAGGAGCCTTCAATAATGATGATTTAAAGGCAGAGAATTACTTTGGCCAACAACCCTTCAAAATCAAGTTTGAACCAAAGTGTTGGCTAGTGATTGATGATAATGTGAAATCTCAGGTGAATATTATGAATAATGTGTCAACAGGTTCGCCAGGCAGGATTTCGGAAGAAGTAGCTAGGAGTCTTGCAGCAGTGGCAAAAGACCATTAACAATAATACGCGAATGCGACTCGATGCTCACTATCAGGTCGGCGAGAACTTTTCCCGTAATAACAACAAGTGGATAGAGGCGAGAGCGAGAGGCGAACTTGGAATAGAGAAGTGAGTGGAATCAAAGGCGTACGGAAACTGAGTCGAAATCAACGACTACGGCTTAGTCTCTCTTCGTCGGCCGAGCGGGGCCGAGCGGGGGCGACCCGCCCCGAACTCGCTCTCAGCTCAGTAGCCGTAGCCTGGCGTATCGCTGACAGACCTGCAACTGCAACCCTCGACTTTCCTACCCAATTTCCTTTGGAATTATTTCTCCTTCGCATTCCCAGCCACCCTTCCCTGCCTAGCCGACTCACACTCAACTTTCTCTCCTCCAAATTGCTTTGCATGCCATTCCAGCCTTTCCCTCTCGTCCTTATCTCTCGCTGCCCTTAAACACAGGCACCCACTGCTCATCCCAACCACTGTCTACTAGTTTCTACCAACGCTCAAATCCTACTCCTAAAGTTCTAACCTAACAGTCCGCTAAATAATTAGCCCATCTATCACGACAATACCCTTTCAATTATTAAATCTCCTTTGACCCTAATTTTTAATCACCTCCTATTTACTACCACACAAAAGACTGACAGCATACACTCTGATTCTCAAATAATCCCTTCCTTTCTCATCACATTACCTTCTTCTCTTTTTTTTACTTCTTACTCCTGACATCTTCCAAACATTTTAAAGCGCTAAGATAACTCCAATCCCAAGTCACTACCAAATTTCCAAACAAAAGCAACATTTAGCTCTTTTAGAGTTCATAATTATTCTTAAATATTGCAATAGTTGAATTTTTATAAACATAAAGTGTCCTTCCATTTTCACGTATTTAATTCCTAGACTTTATTACTATATATGTAAGTACATGTCCAAAATGAGACCTTATGTATTTATTAAAAAGGAGAATAGAATCAATTATAAACAAGCGCTATTGGTATATTGTGCGAAACATACCTAATTAGATGCAATCAACTGTCAAAAATGAAGAGTCAAAAGATTATCGGGCATGAAAGCAGGCCCCTTTCCCAGGTTTCTTCCTATCCCACAGATATGTTACTAAACTAAAGGTGTCCACATTAAAAGGAATTCATATCTTTCTCATCAATTAACGCATTAAAATTTACTGTCCTTCATAACCTGTACATTGATTATCCGAAATAATAACTAATGTCTGACTAATTCCAGGATAAAAAGTCCATGGAGTGAGAGAAAGAAATGATAAGACTGTGACTGACTGTGATAAGCTATCCCTTCCCTGACAATGGCTGTTTATAATTAGCAATGCTAAGATGTATTACTTGAATAGTCAGTGTTAATATTAGTTGGTATGAAAAAAGTGATGGTCGATTTAGTTGAGGAATTATTTGGTTAAAAGTTGGAGGGGAGTTAAAATATTGGCTGAAGTGTAAGTAGGTAAGTAGTAAGTAGCTCTGCATTAGTAGGTAGTGGTGTGGGCTGATGTAATGCATTGTATCTGTTCAATCTGTTGTGAGTTGAAAGAAAAGGAAGGGACGAAACGTAAGTCATGGAAGTCATTCATGTATGTAGGTAGGGACAGCCAGCCACGGCTGTTTTCTCAACTAGAAAAGAATGGTGAAATTCAAGGAATACTTTTATGCCGACAGAAACGGGGAGTCGAAATCGGTAGTTACGTCAGCGGAGCATATTATCATGAACCTACTTGTCAACATGGTTTGTGAGGAGAATGACTAAGGGAAGCATCACCACAAAATGGTCAAAGGAGGATGTACCTTCACCAGAGGACATGGAATGCCAGCTCGACAAAACAGTGATCTCAACCGACAGCCAATTGAAAGCCATCAACGTGACGAGAATCGACAATTTTTAAATTCCTCTTGTCTTTCTTTCTCTGTTTCACAAGAGTCCTTCTTTATGCGTGTTCTCTGTCGGAGGAGAGTCTTCTGGACTGCGAGCAACACCGTTCCTTCGTTCCCACTCTGGCAACACTACCTCTCTCTAGCTCTCTCTCTCTCTCACTATTTCCATTACAGCTATTGCTTACACAACAAAATCTCAAACAACGACAAATTGCCTTCTCCTTTCTTTAACCATTCAACAAGCAATCTTTGATAATTTATGCTTCCGTGAATCCCAACCAACAACAGAATTCTCTTTCTTTCTCTAGCTGACTCTTCGAGCCACACACATGCACACTCAACTTATTTCCCTCTCGCTAATTTACATTTAGCTCCATATACTTTCCATTTCCAATCATTTGTTCTGTCAACACTTACAAGTCAGCAACTATCAACTGCTTCAGCACAAATCACTAACCATTACAAACAGCTAATTCATTAAATAATCCCTGGATTTACCACTGTGTTTGTATAAGGAGCACGTGTATACAAACTACAATACATCTGTCTACATAAATAATGCAAATTCAAACGGATACTACTACCATACCATTGTTCCTTCCCTATAAATTAAAAACAAATGCAAAATAACTGCGGATAAAATACCGATACACATTTGCGATAAATAATTAAATTAAAAACAAAATAAAATTACTGATCAACTTATTTTGAAAATGCGTAAATTGTCTGTAAAAACTTACAAAAAAGTGTTTTTTGTCAATGTTTTTCAACATATTGATTTCTGCTGTTTGAGCGCATAAGGGTTTGGGGCACTATGATTGTTGAAAAAGTTTTCAATAGTGAAATGGAATTGTTAGATGAAAGAAGTGTTTCAAGTCTGATGTTTGCTTTTTAAAGGTAAAAACTGTTTTCGCCGGACGCATTAAATATAAATGGTTGTGCAATGGTAAGTAGTGGCCAGTGCATTTAAGTATTGCCACAAAATGCTAAAAAGATTGATACTTGTAATTGTAAGCATGGCATTATGTGGATTTAATGATAAGATCCATTTCATCCATCACCACATACTATGGGATAATAAAAGTTATAACACGCACATAAAATATGAAGTTTACGGAGCAGAAGGTAATTCATGACTCCATAAGTAACTAGAAGTACCAATACCAATAAGAAAGTAAAAAAGGCAGGAGGGATTCTACGTACTCTATAGGCGCACAATATTATGGCCAACTACTTAGCACAGAACTTTAGGGAATTTTTATTGGCATTAAATAAGTTTTACTCATTTCTTGCAATTTGTGCGAGTTCATTTTCTCGAGTGACTTAGAAGTATTTCAACTCCTGAGCTTCAAGTAAATAAATAGGAAATCAAAGGGAATTCCAGTCCCGATGCTTAGTAATTGTAGTGCTATTCGTGAGACAAGAGATGAAGTCGAGAGAAATGTCACGTTATTCACTAAGCTCTCAGCAGGACTTTGAGTAATACAAGACAACAGTCTTTGATATATTATACGGACGATCGACCAGTATCAAGTACAAGAAAGTCAACCCGAATTAGAAGACTTGAGCCATTCGTGCTATGTGCTAGAGCGACGATACCGATTGCTAAATCGTCTAGGCTTATCTTAAAACTTAATATCTTCTCCCAGCTACAACTATGTACAAACTGTTTTTCCCGACATGGTTTTCTGAAAAAAACTTTTGAACTGGGGTTTCAACTTCAAAACTATTACATGCAATTACCTATATTTGAAAATACTCTATGCATCTTAACGATTGCGAAATAACAAATCGCATTTGAACACATTGTTTAACTTTTTTAATTGTTCTATTCATTTTAATTTTGCTAAAATGTTGACAAAGTTGAGACATTTTGGAGTGCGAACATTTTCATTTTATCGGAATAACGTGTTTCGTTATATAATGTACGCAGCAAACAAACAAACCTCTTGACATTTGTTAATTGTGAGTTAGATCTACATAAATAGTGAACAATTCATCTGCCCTTCATGAAGGATGAAGTTGAAGCTTCAACGCAAAATTACACAACACACTTGTGAGTAGCTAATGATATCAAATAAACTTCTATAACACTAGCAAAGAGTAAGAAGCTTGTTTCGTTTTATTTTAACGGTTTTTGTGCATATATGTAGTTTGCGGACTCCTACTAAGAATGGAATCGTGGTAATGGTATCATATAAGTACATGCTGTTTTGCTCCAATAAATAACATTACATAATGCACGGAGCTACGAATTCACAAATGAAAGACTCGTGACTCTGTCTGCCTTTGCAATTGTATTGTGCACGAACAAAAAGAGCAAGATGCTTTTGGGGCCATTTATATATGACGAGAACTAAGAAAGGAATTTGATAAAAACTGCTTTCGTAATTTTATTTGGTTAGTCAATATGTGTTTACCAAATAAGCACACAATCTTTAATGAGGCCCAAAAAGTAAATGTTCAATTACGGAACAATTTTCGAAACAATTTCAGTGGGGTGTCTATTTTAAATGAACTCCCAGATTTTGCGTTCACGGAATTAGCACACTAGAAAACGATATTGACATTCGTAATTCCAAATAGGTACCTATGCCATAATAATAAAAATAAAGCATAAATATTTATAAATGGTTCAAAAATTATTGCATATTACTTGTCACTGCACAGGAAAAGGAATGTAAAAAAATATTTGTAATATAAAATCCATGTTCATAAAACTTTATACTCCTTTGTTTGCAAAGTCTTGTTTGAAAGCATTCAAAAAATGTGAGTGAATTTTCCATAAATTTAGCTAATGTTGGGTTTAGCGTTAGTGCAAGATTGTTAAATTCGAATACGACGGCAGATTCGAAAATAAATTGCGCTTTATAGTTTTTGAGGAGGCTTTAAAGGATGAAATCTGACGCCATTATAGATGACTGGCCCCGTGTTAAAAGTGAGTGAGCCGTGAGCACGTCTCTGGACTGACCTCATTAATGCATTCTCATAAAACGCGGTATCCTGAGCCAATCAATCCTGCAAAAGCATCCTGTTAACGGCAGATAACAGGAAGAATTCATGCATCCTAGATCCGACAAAAATGGAATCCATTATCAGATGGAATGGCTTCCACAGTTTCTCCAGACAGAATTAACAAGACAAGAGTCGGTTACTGCACCAGAGAAAGTCAAACGACTGCATTTTCATGTGTCACGATGTAATTTCTATGTAAATATATTGTTCTTCACCAGTCATTCTGTCGACCAGAGAAGAAATGAAAAAACAACAAAATAAACCTAAATGACTCGCTGGAATATCCCCGTAGCAAAGCTTCCTGACTATTTTATACTTACGCTCCTCTACTCCCCGATAATATTACTATGAGCTCCATCCAGCTACGGATAATCATGCTCTACATATCTCCCCATGTCCTTCTTCCTCTTCTTCTTCTTCTGCACCCATCCAACCAGCCACATAAATGGCACATCTTTAGGTACACATTGTTCAACATGCTGCTCGAGTATCTTTACTTTCACTTTTGCCTTTGCCTACCTATCTGGATTCACAGGTGGGAACCACAAAGCAAAGAACAAATAAAAAGCTGAAATGCCTAATACGCAGGAATAAGAAGTTAAGCCACCCACTCCGAGGGAAGTCTACGTCAACTGCTATTCAACGCCAACATTTCTCAATTTCACTTTAACATCCGCTTTGTTCTCTACAGCCTCATTTTCACCAGTCAATCATGCAATTAATTTCTAACGAACTAAAGCAGGTTCCTCCTAAAGACAGGACACATCAACTATAGTAATCACTATCAAATTTTATCATACTATCAGTATATATGTACATCTAATTAAATATTCATCAGTAATTAATTATATAAACTAAGTACCTTTACAAATTACGTTCAAACTGATTTTCCTCCTTAAAATAGAAGGATGAGAAAATTGAGACGAATCCTTTAGAGATGCAGAAATTGAAGCATTAATCTCTTGATGTGACGATTTGACGATTAGCATAATATTATCGGCTCATAACACACGTTGTATTTCTACAGATTGGATACATTAAATTATTTACTGTCATTTAAAGTGCTCTTTAGTTGAAATTTGCAAAAAATAAAGCCGTGTAAAGTATATTACTTGTGTGAGTGAGACGAAATGGATTTTGCACAAAATAATTATTTTTACAGCTTATCCCAAAGCAAATTACTACATTTCAGTCACTCTTTTAAAAGCCAAAATATTTTTATCGTTTTTTATTTCAAACAAAGTGGTAAGTTTGAGATGCAGGTAAATGACTAGATTACGTTGACTACTTATTTCTGTTGACTTTCCTTATTTTATGTTTGTTTCATTTGTGGTCTGAAAATTGTGAAGATTAGAGTAGATTAGCTCAAAAGGTTCACCTTATCTGCAACGTAAGTAAAGCCATAGTGTAATAATGCAATGCGGTGGTGTAAGTAAGAATTGGCTGGCGATAGGTAAACTCCTTGGCTAGTTAAGATCGTCTCTTTTGAACTGAGCAGGAGCAGGAAGCACTTCCCTGTTCATCCTTATTGTCAGAATGTGACCAAACTTTCTAACCCCTCCATAACAGTTTTACTCCTGAAGACTACTTCAAAAGTCAAACTTGAGTCAACTCGAAATCTTTTGTATTGTGACAATACTCCCATCTTCTTTTATAGCTTCATGAATACAGATGACAGACACTGCACAACATATTCGCTCCCAAAACATTAGCCAACAGCCACCCATAGCTGCTATACTAGCGAAGAAGGGATGCGTGTGTCCATAAATCCAAATACATGGCTATATTGTGATACGTAGGTAGGTAGCTATGAAAATAAATATAGTGACCTTCCTTTCAGGCACGTTCAATGCGTTGGAAGTTGGAACTGTTCTACTATTAACTCAATGTGTGGAGGACTAGGAAGCCGCAGTTACTGCCACGAGATAAATGTGCCAGCTTCCAAGGAACATATCAAACTGAAATTGTTCGGGGAGTCACCCAGTCTAAAAAAAATTGCAGTACCTATTCTACAATGAAATCACGGAAAGCTAAATTGTACATTTAAAATATTTTCTATTCCAAAAAGCAGATTTTGAAGGAATGATTCCCAGTACTAAATTTCTGGTGCACTATAGAAGAATATGTAATTTTAGTTTATATCTAGTGATTGTTCTTTTACCAGAATTACCAATTAAAAATAATCCTGAGCTCCAAAAGAGGGAAAATCTTAAAATTCTTACAAAAGTCTGTATTTTTTATGAATATTTTAGCTCTCTTATTGCAAGGAATTAATAGTCTGAAATTGAATGGCTAAAACTTTCGCTTTTATCATGCGAAAAGAAAATGCTGAAAAAGGTTAGGAACTCTCGGATTTATGCAGTTTCGTTTCGGTGAATTGCATGCATTGCATAAAGAATCAAAAGTACCTACGTATTAGAGAACATTTATATTCCATTGAAGGATAGATATGTATAAATCATGGTAGTAGTAAAGTAGCGGTGTGTGAATACAATTACTTATAATAGTTGACCAGTAGTTAGTGGTGGTTGTATAGTTTCAGAGTCTGTATAAGGCTCAGGCTTCAGTGTTGAATATTAGTAGTGGTAAGGATTATTCTGCATATATGCAAGGTGCAATAATTCCAAATAGGATTACAAGGAAAAGACGGAATTAATAATGACTGCCAATGAAAGGTAAATGGTTGTATGCTTGTCAATTTCACAATGGTGATCATTGGAGGACGTTCGAGGTCTGGTCTGACTGAGTGTAGGCAGGAGCTGGGATTGTCAGTGTGCGTATGGCTGTGGAGCGATTGTCCAGGATCCTGAGAAATGGGCAAAATGATAGAAAGATAAAGAGACTAATGGCAGTTATGCATGTGTCATGCCACAGGTATTTATGCAACGAGAACAGTTCATGCTCGATTCCAGTCCAGCTACTTTGGCTCATGATTACAATGGAGGCAAAGCACGAATTAAGAAGTGGTGCAAGCCACGTAATGGCACAAACTCCCTTCCTAGTTAGCCTGCAACGCGGATTTGGTGGATCGATCTAAAACGGCTACACGCTACACAATATTTCTACTAATACTCGCCAAACCGAAAAGTGAGCGAGAAAGAGTTGTTTGTTTATGTGCATGTATATGACTACTCACCAACCATTTAAAATGTAGCCATACAAATATGCATAATTTTTAGTGCCTATTGAATTTGATTCTGTCTGGGGCTCAATTATAGCCTAAACTATGTCAGACAGTTCACTTACTTATTTTTAATAGCATGTAGCTTTACATTCCCTAGCCAGTCTCAAAGTCACAATCCAATAATAATACTTGTCTGGCTACTTAGTGTTCCAAAATAATTCTACCCCTTTCTAGAGGTGGGATTGTTCAACATCTTGTCAACAGTGTCGTACTTAGAAACCAGTTTCGGGAGGTTCGTTTGCCACTTGCAATTAAAACTAAAAGAAACCCCAGCCCTAAAAGAAAGTTAAATGTTTCAAAACGTGACAATTTTTGCTAATTATTTTTCGAACCCCTTTCAATAAGCAAATACACAACTATTGCTTTAAGTGAGAGGCCTGACTTTTTTATTACTTTAAAAAAAGTATGTAACTTAAAAGTAAAAACTTATTTAACAGAGCAAGGTTACATTATAAAAGAATCTGACTGAGGAAGAACAACGGAGAGAGTATCTACCGCACAGATTAACTTATATTTAGTAGCCAAGTTTAAAAAAGTTGTGCAGTTTTAATTGGCGTAGCTTAGTTTGATGGTTAAATTTTTAAGTGCATGAGTTTGGCTCTCATTGAGTTTTGTGAGTAAAAGGCGGAGGAATGGTGATTTGTGAGGTAGTCTGAAAGTTTTGTGAAAAAATGATGGATGTCTGGTAAAAGTTTTGCATAATCAATGATACGTATGAAGATAGAAAAACAGTGGGGCTGAGGCTGAGTCAGGCAGGGCAGGGTTGCAAAGGTCTGCTCTGCGGAGGAGAGAGAGAGCGAGGCAGGGAAAGAGTGGAGTCGACCGTGTTGTGTTGTTGGTGCATGGGAAAAGGGAAGGGACGGGAAGAGAAAGAGAGTTGATAGCTGTAAGCCGTAATATGAACTTCTGACTGGATTCAATATTTTATCAGGACTTGTTGACTTGGTGGACGGGAGCGTGCGGTAGCTAGCTACGTATGTGGTTTTCTACGGTGTGTGCTTACATTAGCCTCAAGTTGCAATCAGACAGTCAAGCTGCTGAAGCATAAAAGGAGGACAAGCAAGCAACCTGCCTTTTAGTTGATGGCAGCCAAGTTAAAACCAACAAAACAGAAGAGCTATGCACCTAGCGCGCGCCTTAACTTCACTTTTCAGTTATGTCTGCTTGCCCCGTTGCGTTACTTATGCCCCTGTGCCTCCTGCCTTCCTATAAAACAGTAGCCATAGCCATGTACCTTGGTTGTTTCCACTTTCGTATAGAGTCAGGTGGTGACTCCGGGCATCTAATCCGACAACCCGTGCTAGCCTAGTGAAAGAGAGCCACATATGGAGTCCGTTAAGAAGTTGATCTAGAATAAATGTGGAAAGCTAGTAGCATGGCATGTCACGGCATAGCTAAAAGTAACGGTAGTGTTGCTATGGCGCAATCCCCGCTTGATTATAAGAATGTATTTAGGTAGGTAGCTATGCAAGAAGTGTACCCCCAACCGACCCGTGTTCTCACATCATATAATAATAGTCCTTGTCCTTTGTGGAATGTTATGCTAAGGGATAATATAGAATAAGGTAAGGAGAGTCGTCGTGAGTGAGTGAGTGAGTGAGTGAGAGCGAGGCAGGCAGGGACATCAAAAGAGAATTGCTGCTTCGTGCAGATATAAAGTCGGCGAGCTCGGAGGATGAAAAAGGGAGGATGTTAGTGAGTGTTGTCAACCGTGTACTCTAATACTAATCGTAAGTAAACTGAATCAAGTTAACCAATCCAAAGTACAAGGGACTGACTATGTAAGGAGAATGGGCGAAGAAGAGTCGGAGGAAGAAGAAGAAGAAGAAGGACGCTTATCCTTACATTACATTAGAGGCTAAGTATCTGTCGGCCTCTTCCACCATCCAACAAGCCAGGCCGGGAGTCTACTAGTCTCCTGCAGCAACAACACTCTGTTTACCGACTTGTGACTCTCATTGTTCCGTTTTAAGGTAATGCGCTAAGTCCCCACCTAGGCTCCATGGTGCGAAAAGCACGAGGTGAGATCCACGCCGAGCTACCGCGGGTTAATAACAAATTATAGTGTAGATCTATGCGAGGCCGGGCAGTGCAGTCGTGTGCACTAGACGCTCTGCCTACTCAACTTCCTCCAAATGAAAATATATCGGCTCTGCTAAATGCAAAGAACAGCTTTATTTCTTCTCCACAAACTCCTAAGCTCCACGTTAGCAAGGCAAAGGAAACTCCCTAAGCTTTTCACCGCGATTTTCTTTCATTTCTTAACTGGAATGCCGTTCCCTGTTAGCAGCCTCCTCCTTCTTCATCATATCAACTCTCTCTCTCTCTCTTTCTCTCTAGTTCTCTCACTCTGTTGTGGAGGATGCAGATCGAGTCTCTACAGCGAACATACACCACCACTACACTCATCGCCATCATCTCAATAAATACTTCCTTCCATATATCTTGCACATCCACCAACTCTGCCAGGGACGATGATTATGAAAGTCGACGGGGACTTTGTTTGTGGTGCAGAGAAAGGCGTCCTTCTTCTTCTTCTTCTTCTCATCCTTCCACTCACTTTATCAAGTAGCTTGCTCGAGTGCCACACTGTCTCAACTTGTGGAAACACGAGCCTTTCATCCGCAATACTTTATCATGATTCCCATCATCTAGAATATTCATAAAGAATGACGACTCAAATGCCCATTTTCATTACCTTCGCATGCATCATCCCTTCCGCTCTCCACTTGAACAACCCTCACTCTAATCTCCGCTTTCTACTCCAACAGATAAACTTTTACGCCGACCCTTTTCAAATCTCCCTACAAATACACTTCCCTCATTTAGTCAAGTGCAGCTCAGGAGGACAGAAAAAGAGCCTCTTCCTTATGCCCACCCAACTAAACTACTTACCATCCATTCCTATACTCCACATCCACATCACTGTCCTTTCCCGTTTATGTACAATCAACTTCTAATATTTATTACCAAGCTTCTCCCTCTTCAACAATCATAGCAATGTCCGGCAACGAACCTTTCAATTCTTTTCATTATTCTATTCCACTGCAATGTAAATAAGCAAGGATTATACAGCCCTCGGAAAATACAACTTTTAATTGTTGGTGGACTCATGTAAAACAAAATCCCGTAGAAATTCTACCTTTGCAATCACAAAAAAATCATGCATAAGACAATGATGACATATTATTGTCACCACAGTCACCAGTAATTTCTCCTATCTGTATTACTATTTATTTGATTCGTTTAATATAGTTCGTCCAAAAAATAATTACTATAAATGCCAAATAAAGTTTAAATTTACAAATTTTAATTCCAAAATGGGTGCATATAGTTAACAGAAAAATTGACTTCCAATTTAGTATCTGTCAGGTACAGTCATGTTGATATGAGGTGACAGGGAAAATGAATGTCAGTGTTGTAGTGTTATAATGATCAATTTAGGTGTTCAGAAATGGATGGCCTGATAATTGGGAGTAATTAATTATTGAATATGTGGGGGAGCCAGATTGGTTGCTTGGTGCGAAAGAATTAAAACAATGTCTGAGTGATTCGGAATATCACATGCCAAATTAAGAGCTGATAACACTCAACGACTAAAACAGATCCGATGTAAATTGGGTTTTAATAACCGGTGGATTACATCAGCTTTCATTGAAGGGAGGATGGACGCTGATCTGCTGCCTACATGGAAATGAGTGAGCCAACAATACGAGTCAGTTGAGGATGAGCCCCACCGTTGAGTGAGTTCGGACAATGGACGGCCTAGATAGAGAGACAGAGGTAGAGAGACAGCCGACGCAAGGAGAAACGGCTCCCTTTGATTTGAGCTGAGCGTCCACTTTAGAAGGAATCCTTGTCAGGGAGCATGAATGAATGCAATTCTATAATTCGGTAATGTACCCACATAATTCTGATTACCTTGACAATACTTTTGACAGCCAGCAGCTCAGCCCAGACTTTCTTCCGCAATGTAATTCAAAGCAAGCAAATTAAATTACCTTGGATTGTCGCTGGATGTGGGCAGCTGGGTCTGACCGATAGTGAAAGTGCTCAGTATTCTACTTTTGATTCTACTCTATTTAGTTGGCTCTAGGCTTTGTCTCACAACAGCCCTTCCCTCTCTCTCTCTCTCTCTCTCGCTTTCTCTCTCCAAACACATCCTTGCTATACCCTCCACATGTCCACGTCAATGTCCACTCTACTTCCTTCCACCAATACAGCAACGTCGGACTAGACTCCCCTCAATCCGCTCCACTCAACATTTTCTGGTAGAATCTAAACACACACCGGGTCTCCAGGTTTCAGAAAGGGCGGAGGCCCTACTCGCTCACCGACCAAATTATTTGCAAATATTTTATTCTCTGTCCTATTTTGACAATTTATTTTATTATTAGTATTCATGTATTATCTATTGGATACTAGATAAGTCCTGAACCCAAAAAAAGGACTATAATATGCATAGCATTACACATGCGTGTCCTATTTCAGTAGGTACATATTATGATTAACTCTCGTATGAATGTAAAGTATGCATCTGTTTATGTTGTGTAAGTGTCGAATGTAATAATTATTAATTAGTAATACACTTAGTAATTAATTGTAAGGTAAGATAAATTCTATGGTATAATACATGAGAAATTGCATTTGAATCATAGACGTTCCCTGATTTGGTTAGGTACCAACTTTTCTCCGTCTCAGAAAAGATATTTCTGAGTAGGAGTATGTACTGAAAATAAAGTGTGATTGCGAGAATGGAAATACTCGCATTTTCTACAAGAATATTCCGCGATATCATCAGTCCATTGGTGGATTCGTCTAGTGGCATGTTGTAGCATTTGGGCATAAATCATTAATTTTTCAAGCTACTGTTACATATTGGCTCAAACAACTTTGAACGTTCTACAGTTGGCCTATAATCTCTGGTTTTTCAGAAGAGCAAAATTAGCATATTAAAGATCTTAGCAGATGGAAATGATGAAAATAGAAATTTTATTTATGGGTATCAATTTTGTAACTTTTTTGGATCAATTGAATATATTGTGTGGTTAGCGTTTCATAACGTTTGCTAATGAAAGGCTACTGTAATTACATGAATTCTAAATGTCATTTTCAGAACTGTGACGTCTTTTCTGCTATTTAAGACATGAGCCCATAATAGAAGATAACAACTAATGATTCTATTAGGAGATTGTCTGGGTTGCCTCAAAGGTACTTTTCTTTTTGAAAACTATTGATCTCGTTATACATACTCATTTGTTAAATTATCTAAGTTTCAATTAGTAGCTACTTTCCTTTCAATAAGACTTATTATTTAGTGTACTGCGTCGTAGTTTCTGCTCTGACGTACAAATCATATAATATTTTACATAAGGCAAGTTATAAATAAGCATCCATTTGAGATGAATTGGAGATACTTCAAACATCAATCTATTCCAAATTGCATATACTTGAATAAACAATCAACGCTTTGAAAAACCAAATAATGAGGTTACAAAACGTATCTGTTATTTGATAATTTCAGATTCCTCAACGATCTTCGGTTTTATTTACGTAAGCACGTAATTCTTGAAACAGATGCTTACGCAAAAGGGGGCCCCTCATTCCAGGGCTACCCGAACTTTCACGTCCCTCGTTCTGTTCATGTTCTGAGATTCAGAGGACAACTCATCTTTCTGTTGTATTCGCTTTTCTAACCAAAAACCTACATCATGGCAGCTTGACCTGAACAAGAGTGTATGGCATCTACCTATTTGTATTCCATATTGTTACTATTTCTGTCTCAGCCCCGGAACAAGTAGACTGGCTGGACTGCTCGTTATTTAATCAACGCTGATAGCATTATATTTCTAATTTCTATACAGAAAAGAGAGCCATTTTCAACGTGAAAGCAAATAACGTGATTTTTACAAAGAAACTACAGATTACAGCCCCTAGAAATTGTGTGACAATTGACAATACGAGAGTACAGAGAGATAAAAGCCTACGCAAATTGCGCGTCAAAGACCGTATCCAAAAATTGTGTTGTCAAATGAAATGAGAAGGCTGTAATGAGATATACCTAAGTACTAGATGTGATAATATGTGACACCGTTCTAGCGGAAGTACATACAACTGTAGCTTTCACTTTGAAAAGAATTGTACCTAACATCCGAAACTCGAGCTATAGAAAATAAAATAATTTCTAAAGTATATCATTCGATCTCATACGCAGTACTAATAAATACTGTCTATAAAATATTTTAGCCAGAAGCCGACAATTTACGATTACCTATGTTCAAATTTATGTTTCTATGGGGGTCGTGGTTGAGCGGCAGTGGGAGGGGGGAGGGGGTCAGTAAAATACTAAAATACTAGATAGCTAGTAAAAATTATGCAACTTGGCAATGGTTTATGTTCTTCAGTAGAAAAAATCCAAAGACACATGAATATGAAACAGGGAAATCTAACAAATAATGATAAGTCTTTTATGTAAATGAAATGCAATGTTTACATTTTGCAACAACCTTGCGGTTAGCAATCCAGATAACATGACGAAGGAAGATCTAGTCTTGAGACAGGAGAAAGCAGTATATCTATTCAAAGGAAAGCACATTTGTTCTTTAGAGATATGACAAGAGAGAAAAACAACAAAATCATATAGTGCCGAAGGAAATAATTAAATTACTGAGTTTCAACATCGACCAATTACTGACAGTCGTCATCCCCGAGTATAAATGTCCGTGGAACAACGTCGAGATTTCCTCAAGGCTTATTTTAATTTGGATGACGTCGTTTAAACTAACATGGTCACAAGAAATCATACTACGTACCTCGTCCATGAAACCTTATAGGCAATTATGTATCCTCCAACCAGATGGGACAACTGCTCCTTTCCTCCGCACTAGAAATCCCTCTCACTATTCTCTTGCATTATAGAACTCTGCTCTCCCACGTTTCTGCTCATCATCTTCTAACTCCATTACGCTCGCAGTCCACCCTTCTCAACCAACGATGTACATACTTACACACGAGACACGACGTATCATATTGATTGGTGCTTTATGTCTTCTTACCACTACAACTTTATTCATACGACTTGAATTTGCAAATGTGACAGTAAAACGTACAAACATTGTTTCCATAAATGCCAATCATGCTGTGCGCGTTCGTGTGCACACTGCACACCCGGCATTCTTTCACATGTCAAAACCTACATTAGCCAGAAATATTATAGTGTCAGCCAATACAAAAATCTCATCGAATTGTAGAGCATATGCAAATACCTACATTCCCCAGACTACATTCATCTAAACTAAATTTCTCGCTAAATTTCACAGGTTAAAATCTTTTATGTCTTGGAAAACAGTTGGTTTTAGTTAATGAACATTGAAATTAAAGCCTATTTTCTGAGTAGGTACTTGTGAACGTTAAAATAAATTAAGCAGACATTTTTGTTGCGTTTTATGGGCTTAATTTTCGAATATAATAAAATATTATCTGCTGTTTTTAGAGAGATTGTTTTAATTCATACTAATTCAATTGGTATTTGATGGAAATACTACATAATTAGAATGGAATGGTGAAAGTAATTTGTACACTGTAAATATTTTTCACGATTGTCAGTGAACAAATTTAATGGAGTGTATTGGGAACATTGGGATTGGCAAGTGAAAAGTATTGAATGAAAGATGTAGCTATAAGTGGCTACTGGCTACCTACATATAATATACATACACCTACAAATATGAGCCTTATTTATGATTCAATTTTGAGAGTGGCGATGTCTAAAAACAGAGGAACATGATTACTTGCAGTGCAAATGTAACTAGGTGCATAGTGGCTGATGGAACTCAGAGTGGCACTTTTCCGTTTATTTAAGCAGACAGATGATCCGTCTTCATATAAATTCTTCATTTTGTTTCACATAGTATTTCATTGAACGTGAGCGGATGAGTGAGTGGACGGGCGAGCCAGACTCTCCATTCTGCCCTATATAAATATCTCTTTCTCTCTCTCGTAGAATAATAATATTCGGAGTGGACATAGGGAGAGTCGAGTGAGAGCTCTGTGTGTGAACGAGGAGTACAGCGTGCACCTACTGTAAAATGTACATTAGAAAATGCATGTTAGTCTAGGGTTCATGTTCATGGGTATGTAAGTGCAAAAGGAGCAGAAGGCGAGTCGAGAGTGCCCATCTGGCCATTTCTCTCTCCCGGGGTGTACTATACTTGCTCACTTATTGCCAACCATGATGCAATCCAATTCAATAAGGCACTCTAGCAAAAATAATTCATACTAATGGCCTAGGTCTGCCACAATAACATGATGAAATGTACGGTCCTTCTATCCTTCTGTGTTAGGTGACCACCACTAACATTTACAGCCTCATATTATTATGTATTATGACTACCGCAAACTTCCTTCTTTCCCTATAATGTCTCCCATATCTCACATATGTTCCTCCGAGCACAATCACAACTGCTACCTACGCCAACAATGTACGGCCCTCGTTTAATCAATCCCTACATCATATCATACATTTATATAGAGAAATGGCCAACTTTCTTCAAAACCCTTTTCGAAAATCATGCTCAGCTTCCTGCCTCCTAAAACAATCACGAAAACTGCAACGTTAATTACTAATTGATTTTTTACATAATTAGAGGGTGAGCTGAGAGCATTGCATTTTGAAAAAATAACACGAACTAAATGATTTTACTGTAATTATTTCATTTTTTTTACTGTTTTCAAGAAAGATGTACATGAGTGGACTTGACAGGTTTTGATAAGTTATATAGGCAAAACACAAAAATAAATTGTACTAGAAAATTCTAATAGAGAATGTAAAGAAAGTAAATGTTAGAGTAAGAATTAAGAGAAACTACACAAGATAATATGTAAGATTGGCAAAATTAGCTGGAAGAACAGTAATCAGAAAAGAAAACAACCTTACCAAGCCTCAAGACTTTTTTTTAATTTCAAATATCTGTAAGATTTTTGGAACTTTAAATTCGTAAATGCCTCTCACGGTGTATGGCCCTGTGTTTTTTATGTCTTTACATGTGAGAGTCCCACCTGCTCCACCTGTAATTGTTATTATCAATGAATAATCACAAAATCACAGATTACATTTAATAAAAATGTATCGAAAGTTAAAAAGGTCTTCACTACAATGCGGTGCTCACATCCCTAAATTATTTTGTCGACAAAACTAGAGAGGTACCTGGGCGGGCATTGGGAACTCCTTTCCGAAAAATACCTATCGCTGTGAACTCATTTCCATTTACTAACACTTTCTTCACTAATAAACATATGCATGTGCCTAAAAATATGCTAACAAACATGTAACATAGACGGCGAGTGCAAACTAATGCTATTCACAAAATGCCAAAAAATGAGTCTCCTAGATTTCTCCTGGCCTTCTCCTATCAATTCCGCATAAAATATTTTTGTCGACCAATCTGAACCGATGAAACATTTTTAAACATCTTTATAAATCGACTTTTCATCTTCACATAATAAAATGTCTGAATTTTGATCGGAATTCCCTGAGGGCAAGTGTAAGTGCAATTCTATTACACCTTTCTATGAGAAAAGAATTGAGGTGGAATGTATTGTAGCAATATGCTAAGACTTTAATCTCATTCACAAAAAATGAGCCTCTTTTTGTTCGTAATTTACAGTTTGCTACTCACAATACTTCCGGATTTCAAACTTTCAAAACGGCCTGGTCTTTTTTTGAGTAAGTCCAGGCACCTCTCTAAACATACATTTACTACTGATGATACTTACCTTAAGCATTACGAAAAATGTTCAGGAGAAGGTTAAGATAGACGAGTGATAGATAGCTAGCATCAACATTTTGTTTTTATTGGTTTTATTATATGCGCGCATATTAAGTAATGCCTCCACCACCACCGACAGCATTATTTATTATTCAAACTTTGTTAAATAACGAGGTAGCTACATATTTATACAGTAGGTAGGTACATGGTACATCATAATATGAGTGAACGAGCAAACGCAATTTAAAGGACAGAAATAGCATCGGGCTTTTACTCCAATTGCAGATAAATAGACACAAACAACGGGTAGCATTATTTGAAAGGACATGCATGCGGCCCTTTTAGGAAGAAATAAAAAAAATGTGAAGAAGGTACTTACTACTAGTATCCGGCTTAGATTGACTATTAGGAGATGTAGCCCAATTGACCTTCATTTCCTGAAATCAAAGAAAAACACCCATAAAGTATTGACACATGTATCTTGACCGATGGTGTGAAAAATGATGAATTATATCTATGTATGCATAACAAATAGTTTTTGGGATGAAACCATAAATAGAAAAGAATCAGACAATACAGATAATTTCAAGGATCAATTATATAAAGTTGATCGTGAATTTTGCCCTGCTCCAAGATAGAGTGACAGGGGAAAGATCTTAAAGTAATTTATGATTCAAATGTCTTTGATCGCTGCGTTAGCGTAAGGTAGGCTTCTGGGAGCAATCCATTGACAGGAGCAAGAGGGTAAGCTAAAATGGTTTGACAAATATTTTCTAAAAATCAGTTTTCAGAGCATAAGTCATATTTTTCAAATGCTATGACATGTTTATAGATTCAAAAGTTGAATCAACAATAATTCAACTCTCATTCATGCAAAATAACTGAGTTGAAAAGAAAATAATTAGTGAGGCGTCGGCCATGATATTAAATATTAATAAAATAGTAGCTAACATTGCTACATAAATACATAATCATTTTTGAGAGTCGAGAAATATTATGGGAATTTATGCGAGGAGGAATTATAGTTTACGCACATTTTTTATCTTTGGAAGGGGCAGCGCGAAAATTCCGTCTAATAAATAAATAACGGGAGAGACTGATAGGCATTGTGATGGTGTAGCATTATTTGGAGAAGGTTTACACATAGAGAAAGATTGATAGAGAGACTTAAAAGAGATTTGAACATTTGACGAATAGATTTGGCAAAGAATGGCAGCTTACCCTCGCCCAAGATGGCATATTAGTTGTGATTAGTATAATAAAGGAGGGAGACTACGAAGCAGAGAGTGAGTCTGAAAGTGAGCTATAGGTTTTTAAGTAGTAAAGAGTGTGGAAAAGTGCGGAAGTAGAGATCAACTCAAGAAGCAATGCAGCAGAGACAAAAGTAGAAACAGGGGGTGGGGGGGGGGCAGAGCAATTGTTGGTGTGGGGGTGGGTGGTGGATGTTACAATTAGAGAGAGAGAGAGAAGCTGCAGAGTACGTTACAAGCAGACAGATGTGAGTTAAGACCAAGACTAATTGAATCCGAGGAAATAAAAGATGAGAGAGAATGACTGCAGTTAAGTGTGAATGAATGGGATGAAGTAGATAGATAATAGTAAGTAGTTGGTTGGTTGGAGGATTTGATTAGACGGACGGACGGACCAAAAGGTGGTACACACAGACTTATGATTATGATACGACGTTCACATGCAACACACAACACAACAGCCCCGTGTCTCTGTATTTATTCAAGCAATAAGTAAAAATATAATATAGTAATAGTGGTAGAGGAATTCCGTACGGTTTGGGCCATACAGTGGTGGAAGAAGTAGAAGTAAGCTGTACAGCTGGACAAATGCTCGAAATGAAAGGGGACAGATCGTTGGCTTGGCTGGTGAGTGAGTGTTTCGGTGTAATTCTGCAATTACAGTTGGCTCTTCATGGATTATTCTAGAGTTCATTTTCATCTAATTTCCCGGACCAGGCTTAGATCTAATGAACACGAAACGAGTTTCAGTTATGAGGCCATAAATTTCTCTCATTTTTTCAAACGAAAAGGACTCCACATACATAATTAGTGCATTAACCGTCGACCCCGATAGATATTGCATGAGTCGATTGTCACAGAGCTAGGAGAGGATGCGGAGGAGACGACCACCACAGATAGCAATATCACCATTCAGTCAACTCAACTCTATCTCCTATCTATTTATATCTATTTATATAATAACTACAGGCTGTGTCCTCTTGGCAGAGAACGAACCTTCCTGCAGCAACAACAACCACACAACAGTCGGCTAAAACTCAGCCGTCGACTCATCTCAAGAGCCAGGCACACTTGAATGAGTGAGTGGACTTTTGGACTCTCTGGCTGGATGGTGGAGTATGGAGACCATGGAAGTTACACACAGTCAAAGCCATCCCGACCCGACTCCCAACCAACCCGCGGAATTCTAACGGAGCTCAGCACAAAGTAACATATCTACCATCGCGTATTATGGCCTTCTCCGAAAGAGAACCAACAACGGGAGTTAAGTGGCAGGCAGACGTGAAAGGCTGCAATGGATACAATCCCAACCAACAACGTTAGAGACAAGAACTGAACACTGTGAATACCCCAATTATGTACATACACTCACTCAGATACCCATACACAGTGTTCCATGTACACAAACTCTTATTTACGCCATTCTCATTAATGCATACACACACATGTAGGTAAATAGCTAAGCTGCCTGGTGTCAGTTCCATTCCTTTCTCTCCATTTCCCTCCCTATCCCTCTATACTCTCTCCACAGGCCTGAATGAATGTCGGCTATGATGACATACATGCATACTGTAACATCTATGATAGTACTCCCCACTAAATTCACTGACTAAAGGCTACGGAAACTAAACTCTAAGTTTTTTAAGCTAGTCTCTAACCTCGGAAGTAGAATCACACTGCATACTTTTACACTCAAACTCCATACACACAGCATGCACGTTGCGCTGGACGGAAAACTATTGCTCTTCACTTTTGATATTGCTACTAGTCAAAAGTAAGAGAAGTGGATGTAGATTGTAGCTAGAATGGACTGCAGTAGAACTATAGCTAAATATTTTCAGAATAAATAAGAGAAAGTCAATGGCTATGGAGGACGTGAGTAGCTATACGGTTAAATGAGCAGAACTTTCTCGGATCGACACATTATAGGAAGTAGGTATATGATGGTAACGCAGGATAATTCCCAATAGACAGGAAGAGAGCAGAATAGTAGGCGTATGCGTATAAAAACATATTATTATTATTATCTCGTATGCACAGTAACTACATACCTACTACCTAATATAAATATGTACAGCCTATGTACTACAGATAAATAGAAGATAGAATGACATGGTAAAAGGTTTCGTTAGTCAAAACAAGTGGCTCCTATGACTCGCTCTCGCTATCATTTTGCAGTAGTAAGTATCATATTCATCGTTGTCGTCGTAATTAGAAAATAAGTGCATAGAGTAGTAGTAAGTAGAGTTGTTGTGTCTGGGGCTGTAGCTTTTAAGTCGTCGTCGTATGTACAGAGAGAGGGTAATGAGAACCTGTGCCCATCTCCGCACAGTGCAGCAGTTAGAGAGGCAGGCAGAGAAAGTGGTCGTATGGCAGATGGTGTATTTGTATTTGCAGTGTAGTGGGAAGAGAAAGGAGAGAAGGGGATATTAGCTAAAAGGCCTGGCATTGCGATAGTCGTCGTGGAAATAGTGCGAAGAATGCACAGAACGCAAAGATGTTGCTCTGGCTAGCTGCAATGTGTGTGTAGTTGTGTAGTAGTAATTATAGGGAGGCACTAGAGGATGAGAGCTCTATGCCTTTATGTGGTAATAGTCCCATTCTTTATATGAAAAACTGAGTTTTGGGGCCAGCGACAAAAAAGCAAATAAAAATAAATAACAAAAGGGAAAGGAACGAGACTACACACACTCCGTGTACCCCCTCCCCAAATATAATTCTTAAATCTCCAGGACACAATCTTAGAAAAAAGGGCGAGCACACAGGCTGGGATGGAAAATAGAAGAGGCACGACAAGACTGCCCATGTTTACTCCACAACAGCACAACTGAGTGATCCTCCCGAAAAAGAAGAATCTCACAAGAGAAATGCACGAGTGAGTGAGTGAGGAAACTGGATGACTATATGTACACTATCTATCTATGTACGTACATTTCTTTCCTCTCTCGCCGCTTCCTCTTTCTGAGCAGAGATCTCGGAGTGGAGGTAGCCGACAGTCGACTTCTCTCTCACTCTTCCTCTTCTTCTTGTGACTGAGTGAGTGGAGTACATGATAGATACCTACGCCCGAACGAGTGAGAGAGCGACCCGTTTCCTTTCTCTCCCTTTCTCCTATATAAATATATTTACTAATGCTCATGTAGAGAAGAGAAAGTGCATATGGCCAAATAGATATAATTCTTATATGTATATATGTATATATATTTATATGTATGTGTTTAGCTAGTAGTTGTATACAATGTGTAGCTATGGGAGAGAGTGGGATGAGTCTATGTACGTAACGTAACGTAAGTACGTAGATACATAATATGTAGTTATTGTTAGTCGGATGCACGCAGTTAGACTGGTACACAAACGGCCCTACACTTCCCATTATACACAACAACTGAACTGTCTTAGGGAAAGAGCAACACAATGTACTAGCGTTGGACACAAAAAATAAATTTAGTTTCGCCTCTAATGGCCATCGAAACCATGCAAAAGATATATGTCGAAATTGCGCCAATGAGAATGGGGACTTCTTTCTCCCATCTGAAACACCAGCGTCTTACTCATCGTAATAAACCTTCCGGGAACTCTGCGGGTGGCAACAAAAAGCAAACCCTCATTCCATGACTTCTTCCAAAATTCCTCAAAGTTTTCTTCGAGAGCTATTCTCATCGACTAACTTCCAGGCCGACATTTCTGCCAAGCTTTCATTTCACTTCCCTCGCCTATGTAGCTCCTCCAACTCCCTACCAGCCCAAATCCACAACACTGACACAACTTAAGTCTATAAACGCATACTAACCTTTGCTTTCTTTCTCTTTTTAATTAACACTCTATTCTCAAGCACCCTCATCACTATACCAGCACTTTGCACAAAACTCCCCACTCTCCGCCATCTAAAAGCCTGAACATTATGCACAGCAATCGATACTCTCTGAACTTGGACACATTGCAATTTTTCTATCTCTTTACCATGGCCGTAATTACAAGGATAAATATTACTACCACTGTGCCAATAACCAGTCCACGCACGTACGCTCATCAATTAAATAATTCCATGCTGCATTCTCTTTTTCCCCCTTCCTCGCCTTCCTCCTCAACTCAAACAACGAATTTTCAATAGCAGAAATGTCTTCAAACTCTTTAAATTCCAACTGAGAGTGCTCAACGACCTTTTCTTATATCCCAATATGTCCTCCCTGCACCACAGATAATTACTTGAGTCACATGTCCATTTTTAAATTATATGCTACCCCCTGCAGTTACTAATCCTATATTCCAGTTAACAATTGACTTGTAAGAGAAATGCTGTACTTTCTGTCTACAGTAAATATCAGTTACACATGCTGATATGCTACAGCAATATTGTTTTGACTTCTACACTCGACTGTTATGACTATGACACCATTACAGAATTACAGAGAAAAGAATTGAGTGAAACCAAGGGTGCACAGTGCCTTAGTTAGCACATCAATTTGCTATTTATTCCATTTTTCTTGTGAATAAGGAAGCCGCGTGTGTCGACTGAATTAAAATGAACCGTGTGCAAATAATATTCTTATCTTTCTTATTTTGCGGATGGGTCTTACAGTCGCATCTCCAAACGATTTCCAACACCCGCTTTCTTTCTCTTTATATTATGGCAATTGCCAAACACTTTTTTCATCGCTGCATAGACTTGAATAGAATCACTTGAAACTTTGAGATGAGGCAAAATCCCAAAATTGAGAACAAGTAGAATGAGAAAGAATTCGGACAACATTTATTGGATTTGCTTTGAAAAGGAATGGAATGGCCGAAGTATAAGGAGACAACCAGACGCTGTAGTAATTTGCATGTCACAGTTTGGGTAGGAGCGGATAGAGATCATGAACAATGCATGCTGGATGGTAATGAAACAAGGAAGATAATCAGATTGCCATTCACTGAATCATGAAATGGTTGAAAGCACTGGAGACAAATTGCTGACGTAAATAGCTACATAAATTATAAATAATTAATCTAACTGAAAAGAACACAAAAACTCGATTTCCGGTACCTGGGCTCAACTGTTTCGACTGAAAGTTGTGAAGATTGAAAATGTAGCATTAGCATTAGTTATTTTAAATTCCGATAGGATTAATATTTATGTCTGAGTTGAGTTGCATTTGCGTAGCAAGAGAAAGTTGCATCTGTTTAGTCGTCTAACTTTTAAAGTCAACATTTACATATTAATTGTGTTGTCATAAAGTGGTAGTCAGATATCTCTCGCTAATAATTAAAAGGTTAGACAAGAGGAGCATGATACTCTCTAGACTTGGTTAGTTTGCACTTCAGTGGAATGTGCACATAACCCAGCAGAGCAACTGTTATACAACACATAGCTATGCCTACGTAACTCTGCTAGGTACTTATGCATGCTTGAAACTATTTATAATTGGCGAAGAGAGAGAGTGGGAGAGAGTTTTGGGTTGGGATGTTGTGAGAGTAGGAATGTCGTACTTAAGAATGAGTTTTTAAAGAGGAGTCTTTGCGACAAGAGGAATATGTCTTGAGATATTTTAAGTGGAGTTTTTGGTTTTTGACTAAGGTCCGTGTATTTCATGTGATGTTTTTTGGCAAGTGGATTATAGGAAGAGTGATTGGGTAGGAAGGGAGGCTGGTAGAAGTTGGGATGGAGTAAGTAAGTGGAATTAACTGCCGCGTAACGAAGGCCGAGGGATGATAGAGTGGGCCTTGCATGAAATCCTAATGCAAAATTAAAAGGACTTACAGAGTTGCTGTGGAGCTAGTGAAATGCTTAGAGGAGGACTGACTTTACAAGGCAAAAGGCAAACCACAAGCTGGAAGTAAGCCATCCCGTGGTTTTCGAGAGCAACGGAGGAAATAATTCTCGTAGCTCAAAAAATTGAATTTTGGATTCTGTTAGCCACACAGACTGGGCTGGGAGTGAGTGTTCTGCGAGAGAGAAAGAGAGAGAGACAGAGAGGAGAAAGAGCGGGCGAGTTAGTGAGCAGAGGCAGTTGGTACATAATGTAGGTATGTTAAACTGCATGTTCGCACACGAGGAGAAAGTTGTGGAGCATGCCATCAAAATTCGCATTTCTCAAGAGACAAAGTTTGAAAGGCAGAGGTGGATGTTGAAAACCAGTCTCATTTCCTGCTTAAAACACGCTATCAATATCAAATGAGGTTTGCCATCAGCCCTACATTAGAGACATGGGAATACACATAAATTTATTTATTATCTCGTCCCAATTTTTTTAACTCAAAAAGAGAGACCATTGGGACGCAAGTTCCAACGATGACAACAGCCCAAATGGACTCACCTCCTCCTCCTTCCCTCAAATATCTCTGAGGTGCACTGCTCAAGTGAAAGTTAGGCAAAGTGAACTTGCATTGCTAAACTATATTTATCAACAACTCCTCTCTCTCTCTCTCTCTGCTTACTTAATAACCCATCCCTTGCACAACATGCGAACAGACTCTTTCTCTCTCTCTGCCGACTAAAAGCTAACTATAATTCTACCTCTTCATTCTATTAAATATTAGTAGCCACTATCTCCATCCAAGAAAACTCCCCTTCCCTACAAACCAATGACCACAACAGAATCCAACTTTGGCTTCCACTCAAAAGCCTCTCAATTCTCAACTGCTGCTATTTATAAGTAGGGAGCTGCTACTACACACCGAGGGCCACTATGTTAGCAATCGAGCGTGGAAGAAGAACTACTTTTCTCATTCCACTCCCATTGAAAATCCACAGATTTTACCAACTGTCGGAGTTGATACACACCGCGGAATCATCTTCAAAATAAATTACGCAGGTTTTTTTCACTTCATCAATTGCTCTCACTATTCCCTGTTGATCGGAAGAAAAAAGAGAAAACTATTTACTTAGGAAAGCTATATTTCACTTGAGCATCTCAAGGGATCCCACCACGTTACTTTCTAACTGCAGTGCGTACAAGCCAACTTAAAAGAAGACATTCCTTCTTATTCCAAGCTGACCAAATGGAAAAGGAAAACCTTTCTACTGCGTACTTACTACTTACTACAGGGAGAATCACAGAGACAACACTACCGAATCTACTAGTAGTAATGCCTGTTACAGGGACTTTCCCTCTCACCTCAATTTTCATTATTTTCTCTACATTACTACTCCCTATACATTGAAACTAATAAAATAACATCTCTTCTCATTTAAAATTGCAACTACTCTTTTCCCACTTCCCTTCCTACTAAAATATTTACTCGTCCCTATGCTGTATAGTGGTAGACTGCGTTAATTTCCCATTTGAATTTGAAAAAAATAGAAAATTTGATAAGTTTTCAAAATTTTATTAAAAATCAATTGTTGCACAATGGAAGAAACATTTCATTCTAGACAATAGTTTCAAAGTTGAGAGTTTTGGAGTCCTGAAACAAAGATGCAGAGAGAGAGAGAGAGTATCGAGACTGCAGCATTGAAACTGCTGCTGAGAGAATGAAAGTCCCAGTACACAAGGGAGGATAAAATCCGAAACAATGACTGTCATTGGTAGTTAACCGTAGAGAAACTTGGGTTTTTACAACGTAAGTTATTCTTGCAGTTTCAGTGAATTTTTAGTCTGCATTTTGTGATTGTGCAGAGTGTGGCTGCTGTTTGGAGGATTGGAAGCGAGAAGCTGTTAGGTTACGATCCTTTGGAAATGAAGTGAAGATGAAGAAGGAAGGACGGCCTCAGTTTCCCTTTTACTACAATAAGCAACTCCACCTCGTCGTGACTAGCTAACTCAAAAGAATGCCTAGCTAATTTTTAGGGAAAGCCAAGGTCCCCAAACTCATTTGAATCCCACATTTGTCTGCATCTTCTTTGATCTAAATCTCATTATCATTACTGATTGTTACTTCAGCTTTCTCATTTAGTCCAGACTGAAACTTGGGCATTTTCGTAAACTTTGCTTTGCTCCCAGTGCAGTGGGCACAAATTCAGCTCCTGCTACTCGCCATTTTCTCTATTTTCATTCTGTACTTTCGATTTCCGAGTGGAAATGCGAAAGCAATGACTAACGGAAATTCTTAAAAGAAAATTGTGAACTAAATAAATAGATAAGTAGATCGGAGGAATATTAGGACATGAATGTCTCTTGCCAACTACAGTTCTGTTTGTAGCACAGGAACACAGCTAGCTATAAAATAGGATTCTATAGACATTATTATCTATTTATATTGCAGGCTACATCTATGGCTGCAGAGTTAGAGAGAGAGAGGGAGGGAGGGAGATAGTATTATATGGGTGTACCTACTGCAAGGATGCATTGATGGACTAATACCCATGCAGGCACTCCAGTAGTTTCAGTCATTTCTTTCTTACTACTTACTTTCCGTAGTTTTGTCTGGTCAGATGAGAAGCTGGCTGCTGTAACGCCGCTCTTAAAACAGATTCCCCAGTGTATTTCATGTCAAGCATAAAAACTACAGGCCACCATGAATCTTGTACACCGAGTCATGAATCGACTACTCAGAAAATAAGGGCAGCTTCTCTCTCTGTATACATTCCCCAACGAACAGAGAGAGAGAGAGTTCACACTATGTGTTTCCACCCCACTATACAGCCATTTGCAATACATATGAAAATACTGAAGCCGTTCAAAGGAATGTCCGACTTCTCAACTCAGATTCCACTACTGAGGCTGGAAAGAGTCAAAGCAAAAGCAACTACACAAATCCATTTTCCCTATCTACTTTCCGTTTCCATTTTATCACTCTAAATGCCAAGTTTTATTTCAATCAGAACGGATTCATCTCTAGATTTCACCAACTCAACTGCGACTTTCAATCCAACGCACATCATCCATTCAACAAATATGCCATCAAAGAAACAATTTCTTTCCTCTCTTAAGATGTATCATACTCTCTCTCTCTCTCCTCTCTTTCTCCATTATATTGCTTCAGATGTTAAAGGGCATTTCCCTATCGTGCATAGCAGAGGATAACTACTTAGTTGGCCAGCACAAACCAGCAACTTCTCTTTTGATTTCTCCTCGTATATTGCATTTGTGCATTACCACCAAGTGCTTTCCGACACCAACAATATTACGGCCTCTGATGAATTTACAAGAACAGCAGAGACATTCCTCTCCCCAACTAATATCTTCTATGGCCCTGTCCTCCACAAAAATCCATTTTATTAATGCTCCGACGTACGTACATACACCATGCAACTACGCAATACGCAATAATATGACATTCTCACAGAGAGACTCACTCTAACATAACAGCATGGCCAAATTAGCTCACTTCCCCAAAAAACCTAATGTAACTTTTGACACTGATAAGTTTGTAATAAAGGAAATGCTGCTATTTTTACTCGGCTGAGACACTGCTAACAAAAGAACTGAGATCATAGTTGGCAAAAAATACGTTGACCTCAAGTAGAACATGCCATATTAAAATCATATACATTTCTTTTCTCAAGACCTCCTATACACAATCTTAACTCACACTAGCAATACTTGACAATCTTTCTCTCTCTCTCTCCTGCAAAAACATCCAAACTTCTCTCCACATAAGTATACAGCAAAAATAAGAAGATAAAACTTTCTATACATAACTTGTTTTGAATCAACTCTTGTAACTGTTGCGCATTGATAAACTTTCAATGATTTACAAATATTTACCAAATGTATTATATACTTTCCTTCCTTGCACTACTTCTTCCGTACTAAATATATCAAGGTAGTATACAGTTCACTATCCAAGATAAACTTTTTCTCCTATGGTGAAAGTAGAAAAACTACATTTATTGTTGTACGTAGAAAAAGACAAGAAAGTATTGAGTGTCTTTCCAGTAGCTATATATACGTGGGATGGAAAATGCAAATGTTATATTCACCACAAGAAGTTGTCTTGGGAGTCACTTTGACGGAAATGGAGGCTGCATATTGGATAAGATCAAGTGGAACAGGTATGAATGTTGTAGTAGGCTTGCAATTTGTAATAAAGAGGACTATAAATAGTGCAGCATTACGTAACGGAAGTGGGGAGCTCACGTGTGTGCAGTTATTTGCTAGAGAGACACGTTGTAATTAAAAGTGAAATAGGTGAAGATGAGTAGAGTGTGGCGTATGGTTTTTATGAAACTAAGTAAGAGACGTAGGAATACGACGGAGGAAATGGGAGTAGTGTGCATGTGCACCTATAGGCCAAGAGTAATAGACATATGAGTAGTGCTCGTATTAAACATATGTAGACACTGCATAAGATTGTGTAATAGTGCGACAAGACGTAGAATTTTCGTCGTCTTGTTGGATGGAGGAGTTGTAACTGGGCGAAGTAGTAAAGTAAATCTAGCTCTGTGTATGTATGTACATGTATTGCATATATTATTGTGTGGGAGAGAGATATGTGCGCTAAGTATATGGCAAATCAGTGTGCTTCTTTGCTAAGTGTACGTAGAGAGAGGGAGAGAGAGAGAGAGAGAGCGTAGAAATTGAGAGGAGAAAGAAGGGATGAGATGGTAGGAGACGTATAGGCGCTCCAGATGTACATACGTATAAAGATAATATAAAAGAGACGGTAGGGAGGGAGTAAAAAGCAAGCGTTCTATGTAGAACTAAAAAATGAGTGGAGAGAAGAGATGGGACCCAAGTCAGATTTGGACGCGAAGGATGTTCCATTCCAAAAAATACACATCAAGTAGGATTGGAAACGACGAGCGGATGAAAATAAGACACCAAGTTTTAGAGATAAGATCCTCTTCTATATTCAAGACCATGTTCCAAATGTTACAGTCGTATAAAATGAAGAGGCAACAGCAAAAACGCTCTGTATTTCGACAAACTGCAAGAGTCATGGGAGAAATGTACAGAGTCAAGTTGTGACTCCACCCTCTTTTAGAATATCTTGAATAGATACATACACTTTTTCTCAGCACATTTTTCTACGTATTTCTCTAAGTACATAGTAAGTAGTACATTTATACAGAGAGCGAGAGGAGTGTGGTCGTCGCTGCCTGCTCTGGTGGCTGCATGGTGGCGGAGGAGAAAGCAAAAGGACTTTCTTCGGCTATAGTCCTCGACTGAGTCTGGGTGGAAACTGCTGGAAACTACTCTAGAAACTCAACACATGAAATAACTTATTAACTCCAATGAAAACTAAAATATCTTCATGCACAGATAGATGCACATTCTTGAAACAGAAGAAAGGGGCTTTTGTACAACCGCCGAGAAACATTCCATCCAACTCGGATTACTTATAGTGAGAGCAGGACGTTGGGGTTCATACAATTCTTCGTCTTCTTAGTAGCCCCATACATGCATAACGTATGTACACTCCAATAATTTGATGGCTCGATATAAAAGTGTTTGCTAATAAACAAAAACCTTGCACAGATATGATAATACAAATAATGCAGTCATGGCATGGGACATATAAATATAAATAAACATAGTCTCATAAACATTTGAAGTGGACTCACGGAATTTTATGTCCGTTCCTTTGTTTTACTACACTTTCACAAACTCCTATAGATCATGACATAATTTGAATTGCTTTTCTCTTTTTCAACAGCTCTCTCCCGTAGACGCTCCTACGTTCAACACATATATAATTTACTTTGCCGCCCCGCACTGCTTTCCTCCCTACACTCTCTTAAGTGTCAACTCACTCTTATGTATTTCTCCACGTACGAACACGGATAATATTATCACAGACTCCAATGTTACATTCATATATGAATAATATCAACTACTTTCTGGAGAAAGACGCCTAGTTGCGAAACTTACGCTTAGCCGTCTCTACAATTCCAAACAATGCAGCCGCCATAGTCCTTGAATGTGTAAACACAAATTTAATTAAGAGATACATCAACAGCCACATAATTAAAACAAGAATCACAAACTGATCATTATAATCTTTCCACGCCTAATTCTTATTCTCTCTTCCCTCACACTCTTACACTTTCTCCTCTATCCCTTCACTAAATATTTTTCACATGAGAGACATTATACGTATCAATGTCACAGAGTGTCATCCTTACACTCTTTAACGCATCACTGAATCCCGTCACATTAATACAATAAATAAACAACTTCTTGTCACTTCCCCAAAAAACATCTCCGCTTCTTTCTTCATGTGACAAATAAATATTTTTAAATCCATACACATCCTCATTGTTTATGTAGTGAAACCCAAAATCGTATTCGCTTATTTATTTTCATTACTGTGCTTGGCGATAAGCCATCTTCGAAAATGATTTCATTAATGCAACTAAAGTACCATTATTATTTATTTGAAAGTAAGCAAACTATTTAGCACGATGTAGAAGATGAAAAACAATGTCAGTGGACAATCAAAATTATTTTTTAGTGAGCTCCTACGTAAAAATATTCTATTTTAACGACCGGTGAGTACATTCAGAAAAATAGTTTTCTTTATTTCCAAAAGATGACTATTTTCATTTTACAGAATTTTTTCTCCCATTCTTATCCTACACTTCAAATAGATGTTTCAACACATTTAATTTATTCTCTCCAAAAGGATTTCATTGTGTTGAAACAGACAAATTCAGTACGGTGTGCCAGGTAGCACACATCTTTTGGAAAATAGTTGAATATCAAGTACTATATTATATGTGTGCAGATGAATTGCATGGTGACCACGATTATGTTATTAGTGCGGATGAGAACAAAGGTTTACATTGTTCTATCTATGCCAATGCCAAACATTCGTAGACGAAGGCTGGAGGGGCTAGGAATAGCCTAACCAGACTAATCTAAATATGTTTTTAAATAAATGTTGCGCCATCCTTATTACGTATGCATTAAAAATGAGAAGTTCTGGGAGAGGGAAAGAACAAAGTGCAGAGGAGGATCACAAATGAAAAATTACAATTCCAAATTAACCTGTGAAAATGCGGGAGGAGACAAGTAAATAGGTTGGATTTCCACGAAGGTACTTGCGTACATAAATATTACTGGGAATTCCATACTCCGCTCTGAGTTCAGGCAGATGAAATAATGAGCTGTAGAAAAATGAAATAACAATGAGTGAATGAAGGAGAGGAGACGTTACTGTGGAGCCAAAGGAGTCAAGCAGGTCAGATGTTATTAAAAGGGAAGACATGAATACCTGTCATGCATTTACATAATAGATACGTAGACGGAGTTGCAAATACACAAATATAAAGCAATGTTGTTATAGCAGAGCTCTGTACAAATATTTATATACATTTTACGTCTGGGTGGAAGCCGAAACGGAACTGGAGTTTAATCGAGTTGAAGAATAGATAGAGTCGATCTTCGGCGCCTTTGTTGCTTCATATAAAGGCAAGTAATATGATACTCATTACTTTTCATTTTCTGTAATGGATATGAAAGACTATCATAGAGTGGAATGTTTGTTTTTGATGCTGGTAATTAAATGTCTGAAATTCTTCTACAACTTTCACCTGGCGGCCATCATCTGCCTTACTTGCTTTCTCTAATTTTCCACTGGTATAACCAGAACAAAAATTCCATTCATGCGATATCTTACGTGCCTCCCAGCTAAACATTGACCCTTTTCAACTGAATTTCCACCAAGAGAAACAACGAAACACAACATGCAGCCAGGCTTTCCCTTTGCACACACAATTCCTACATACTTATATCTCAGCTACCCCTTACATATATTACTCTATAGCCAAGGCTCTCACTGCCTTTGAATTTTGATCATCGGGCCCTCTTTCTAAGTCAGCCACACATTACATCACGCTCTCATACAATTACATACCTGAAACCACCTTCCCTTCATCAAATTTCACCAATCCCCCCTGATTTTGAAGTCATTTACTCTGTCCATTCGTATTTTCGGCTAGAGAAATAAGTTAAAGTGTCCGACAATTGAAAATTTAACGCTTTTTGCTATGATCTATTCATATGAAAATCCATTTTTTAAGTGGAATACCTAATACATAAACATATTATGACGCTTAAATACACACACCTCATAATGATTTAAATCATTTTGATAATTCCTTGCAAAATGTTTACAAATTTTGCACTCATTTTCAATAACTTTCCAGTTAGTTTCTAAAAGAGTATTGCACATTTTCCTATTACGATTTTTATGGGAAAGAAAGCAGAAGTAGATTTAAGGGCATTCAACATTAGCCATATATATGGCAAGTACACTTAAAAGAATTGAGAGCCAGTTACTCTCATAACATAGCACTGGATCTAGGACACACACAAAGAGTTAGGTAGCTCGTGTGTTTGCATTAGGGAGAGTTAATTATGCCAATCGGTAGTCTGTGAAACATTTTCCGTTTCGTCTTGAAGGGACACAATAAAAAGTTAAGCTTTAATGGGAGTAGGAAGAAAATCCTTTTCATGTGAATTTAAATTAATATTTGTTGGCAGAGGACCAAGGCAGCATCTATTAAATAATGGCTATAGTCACTACATTAGAAATCTCCCGAATTCTCTCCGATTAATCGCACTGTCTAAATTACATTCTTTGGATAGAGAGGCAGCACTTTCAATTAATTCCAGCTAATCGCTTTAGTAGAAAAAATCAGACCTGAGATGTAGCATTATTAGAAAAACAATCTTGGAGTAGTTAGTTCGAGTCGGAAGGAGATTGGTATTTTTTGTCTCCGTCTCAGATAGCTACGAAGTAAAATTACCTAAGAAAATACAGGGCTGTGCTGTGCTGTGCTGTAGAATTGGATTTTGCTTCGCCTCAACGGTGTAGTATAAGTATGCGTTGGTAATAAATGTAAACATAGTCGTAGAGTACGTGCGTCTAAAGAACTATTATCTAGATGTGCACTTTTTCGAGAATAGGGAGATTGTTGTCCATGCCATTTAGAATTTCAGGGAGCAGTGCCGTGATGGACGGACGCAGAAGAGGGAAATGCTTACTAAATGAGAGTTCCACATTCTCCTTCTAAATATAATTCCTCTTGTATAAGTCTGCACTTATATCTAATTGTATGTTTTTTTTGCATTCCACACATTTTCCCATGGATAGATTTAGGTTATCTCCCTTGATACAAAAGCATGTCGGGTTAATAATAATCTCTAGCAACTTATAGTCGAGGTCAACTTATAAACGAAGGATTAGGCTATTTAAAATATAGCAGACTTTCGGCTTGTGCAGCAAAAGTAGAGAAAATGTTTTACTACCGACGCTACCTACAGACACGGAGCAAAAGGAAATTCTTCTTTCTTTCGGGAACATTGCAGATTTCGTTGCAGCACACAAAGGAAGTTGAGAAACGAGGGGAGACGTTTTTTCTGCATTCTTGGCCGTCAAACAGACACAAACATGACACAAAATGAGTCACAATTTCTATATAGAATCGCCCAAGCAAGTAATTGAATTTAATGTGGATATTTCTCTTTACTCGACGGATTTTTAAAACTCCGACCCCGACATCTCCGTAAACACTTTCTCTGTAACTTTTGAGAATTCTAGTTCATCTGCCTTATTAGTCTTCAAAATTTGACCTTTTCGCTTGAGTATGTACAATTTCATTGCAGCATTCTCTATTAAAAATTCTCAGAATATTTCCCCAAGCAATGAAATAATAATTAATTCTGCTTTATAAGAAATGCACTAAATAAGCCCAATGACGCAAAATATTTTTGATTTGGCAAAAAGATGATTTGAGAAAAGAAAGGGTTATTTTTTCTTGGAAAATTAGTGTCTAAAAATAAGTGTGTGTATCCAGAGTAGAGTTATGAAAGAAAAGGAAGGAAAAGAAGAAGAAGAAGATATGTGTCTACATGAATGTCTAAAGACAGCAAATGTTTCTTAGAACTAGCTACTTTGTACTGTAATAAATATTAATATTGATTCATGAAATTAGATTATGCAAACCAGTGGGAGGAGGCAGAGTGAATGTGAAGGGAGAACGGAACTTTCACTAAATGTCGTAAAAATCCGTAGTTAGTAAGTATGCTCACTCACATACGTAGGTTTAGAATGGAAGTGAATAGGGTGCAGCTGTAGTAGCAGGATTTGCCGGAAGCTGCAAAGTAGTGTGAAGGAATAGGAGCAAGGGGAATGAAATAGTTATAAGTGGGATGAGATGGATTTCGTTAGGCAAGAATAGCGTAAATACATTAAAGAATAAGCCAGAGGAAGAGTCTGAAATGATGTGTGTTACGGAGGCTTTCATATAATGCGACATTGCGACAGACGTGGTTACAGTCAGTACAGTAGTAGTACATACTGGTAGTCAGTATAGTATAGTGTTTCAGAATGTATTCATGATGATAGTTGTGAGGAGGAATGAAAGAAAGGAGTCTTCTTCTTCTTCTTCTTGGTGGATGAGTGTAATAGGGTAAATGGTTTAAAGCAGGAGAATCACTGCAAAATTCAATATTCACATTAATTACAGGGAAGATAGTGAGTCTGCTTTCACTATTCAGATAAAGTATGTAAATCAGAGACGCAATTTAGAATTACTCGATATAATTCATTCATTGTGGGGGGACTGGGATGAGGAGAACAGGCATTCAATCGTAATAACATACGACTTTTTGAATCGAACTGGAATGCCGCGTAATTTTTATGTGCTTTGCGAGCTAGGAACTTACATATAATCACTGTGAAAGCTTAGACTCCTCTGTAGCGAATTGAATGAAAGGAAAGCAAATTGGTGGGCTAACAACACGGACACTTTTGAAGGGAGAAAGGAGAGAGAGAGAGAGAGAGAGAGGATTGCAGATAGTCGGCCTCTTTCCTCCTGAATACTCAAGTAGCGAAATGCACAGAGCCTACAACATAAGCATGCAATTCTAGTACTTTATACATTTTCTACATAAGTTTATTACTAACAGTTGGCCACTGAATGCTTTTCGGGAGTTTCTACTTTCCCTTCGACTCAATTTCCCAACATTGTTTCACGCCCATCCCTCCGTTCCCTTTCTAGGGCTTTTTCACTGACAGTGAGCCCCAATCCTTCCAGATATATAGTACACAAAGGGTGTTGGCTAAAGAAAATTCATTCTAAGAAATTGGGTAGAGAACGGAAGCGGGCACAAAAAATTAATTTTTATGAAGCTTAACGACTCCGTTTCTCCCATTTGCATAAGAAACATATACACTTTCTCCAAAAAACTGGCTACAGCTCTCGTAGTTAGCTAACGATAAGTTTGTATTTTTTATTCTACTCCACCAGCAGAAAAGAAGAGAGGAGTGCCCAAAAGATAGACTATCAGAGCAACGATTTCTCTTCAACAACCTCGCAATTGAGTCTTTTTCCGCCTCGACCTACGTTTCCAAAGTGCATATCAGCATCCATAGTATAACCCTAGGGAACTCCTATTCCAATTTCACCACTCCCATGTTTTTCCTACTCTTACTACATCCTTTTTTGCCACGGGTGACAATTTGTCCACACATTCTACCCCACTCAATATTTTCTTCGCTCAAAAACTATCGCCCTCACCAAATAAATCCCTACTTAATAATACTATTATCCAAATTGCACAAATACCAATATGGAGTCAGTGTTTAATTCTCCCCTCCATATAATATCATCTTATTCTATTTATTATTTATGCAACCCTTTCAACGTAATGCATTCTAAATAATTGCAAAGGTTCTTTCATACCCAGTCACACTTATATTATGCATTCTAATTCTAACGGTGGCCCGCAACTATTTACTATAAATGGAGATCCCTGTTGTAACATAGTAAATAAGCTATTGTATTTTTTAACCTACTGGAGTTAGCCACAAAATACTGTGTGCGTGCAAATTATAGTAACTATACATTTAAGCACCTAGCTAAAAAAATAGAATAGGATACTTTTTATTAAACTAACAGAAAGAATTATCACGACAGGACTTTCACAGACAGGAAACTTTCGAGTACCTACTTACTAATTTGTACCAATTTTAATAAAAATGTCTATATTTAATAAGTAAGAAAAGAAACGTAATTATTAATAAATAAAGCAGATAAAAAAGTGGCGTTCTTTGAACAAATTAGCTGCATTGGTGTAACTGGTGTAGTATTAGTATAAAATAAAGCGGAAATAGCATTCTTTGGAGAAAAGTACGACGGTGCATGTTATAATGTGCAATAGGTGGTGAGTGAGACTACGGCTAATTTAAAATGTCAGAGAATGGAATGTGATTATAATAAATAATCGTAGTCTGGATGTAAATAGAGCAAGTATTAGTAGTCTTAAGGCCTCCATAAAAAATTGGAGGCTAAAAAATGAAATTTTAAGTAAGTAAGAAGATCGGAACGGGGCGTAAGCTGCCTATGCATCTACTGAGGTAATCTAGATAAGTTTTCTCGCTAAGCACACATGAAAAGAAATGATATGTGCTCATGATGGTGGGTTGTTGTTGGAGAGCGAGGGAGAAAATCGGCTAAAGAAAAACGATGACGCCGCTCTCTCTCCTTGATATCTGTTGGAGAAAAAGGCCGTGTGTGTAGATGAGCTTGCTAACATGATTAGAAAATGGAAACGGATTTCTTGGGAGTAAATAGAAATATATGAGAGTCAGTGCAAGTTAATTTAAATTTTCTGGTGGAGAGGAAAGAGCACAGAATGGATTCCATATGCTTCATTTGTATGCTTAATGCAGGAAAGGTGGTAAATGTACATTAGAAAGAAGCATGGCTCCTTAATTAACAGACCTCTTAATTAAGTTATGGGTTTAAATGACGGTTAAATGACTACGAAGAAGTCTTGAATTTCTGGGCCGGTGGCCGTGAGTGGAGGAGGAAGGGAACCGCGTTGAATTTGTTCTTTCCTGTTTAATTCGGCTACGTGCCACCTATAGAGCGAATTGAATGAGGGCTCACGAACGAATATGACTCTCTCTCTCTCTCTCTCTCTCTCTCACTACCCGGCCTAATGTTATGACTCTTTAACTCAGCTCAACATTCTGTTCTCATTACTGCTCAAGAAAGTTATTTAATACGAGTTCCCTTCCCTCTTTTCATTTCATCATGTAAACTTTGTGACACTCTCATTTTACAATATGTATATGTAATAAATAAGTGGCCGATATAGGCGAGAAAGGAAGGAGAGGCATTCAGCGCCAACAATCTCGCCTCGCCTTAAACCCTCTGCTTACAATCTCTCAATTCTAGTAAGGGGAATTCCTCATTTAAATAAACACTATATTCATTCCATTAGCACAAGGGATGTCGATATACAGAGGCAGATGTTTACAATAGACTCTTATTCTTATTATGACTACTCTACCTACTTGTACTAGTTAACATCTAGCTCTTTCTCTTAAAGTCTCCCTTAAAAATTCCGTTCCCCCGATCAAAAGAGAATAACCAAAAAGTGACATAATAATATTAAAGTGTGTAAAGACATCGTTTTAGCATAAGGTAGGGATATTATTACATAATATACAGAGATTATATTACTAGTACAGAGTATGTAGGAGGTAGGGAAGTGAGTAATTCATGATGCAACAGTTTGTTGACTGCTCCAACATTAGTGCCAAACTTATGAGATGATATTCTATTAGAGAGCTGATTAAAATGAAATAACGGAAGAATTAGCGAGAAAGACAATGGAAGGATTAGGAAGCGTTCACGTATAAGTCAGCCAGCAGGCTGCTCTGGCGGAGGAAGGAACGCACGCGAGTGCTAGGCACATGCTGAAAAGTGAGTGTGAAATAAAAGGTTTGTGGCTTTGGAAAGGACAGGGAAAGGAAGTACGTTGAGTTGAAAATTACAAGTAGGTACGGGAATTCAAAGCAAGTAAGCACTCATTGTGCTCATTCAGCAGTGCAATTCAGTGGTTGAGTTGGCAGCAAGAAACGAGGAGCCTTTCTCTCCTTTCACCGTCACACATGCCGGCAGGGCAGGGCGGGCGGCTATAGACAGACGGAGTCGTGCAGCAAGGACGTCATAGGCTAGAGCAGAGCGAGAGAGTGACAGGACATTTGATATAGTTATTTGTAAGTGCATATAGCCGTACTCTGTCGGAACAATTATTCTTAAGAGAGGAAACGTGAGGGAGGTGCACCAGCTAGTGGTTACTTAAGCAGCACTACTAATGTATAAGCCAGGCATTCCTCCTCAGATAGTCAAGAATAAATCAGCTACGGAAATCGTCGAGAAACTATTCTACCTTTATTATACTTCCCTCTCCTCGCATAACATGCAACACGAAACAAAGAGGACTGAGATGACAGAAGCAATAAATTCTTCTAATGCTAACAAGCACGAATTTAAATACGACTCAACTACGAAAGGTGATTCTCAGGACCATTATTTCCCAGACACACAATGCAATCTACTTACATCATTACAAAGTTAATAAAAAGCTAACCTTCCCTTTCACCACCAAACTTCTCATCAGCTTCAACAAATTTTCCCTTTCCTTCCTCAAGACTTGCTTACCAAACATCCAACTAAAGATGATGACGGAATACGGAAAGAGAGGATTACAGAACAGGGAATACTTTTATTCATCCATCCACACTTAATCAGCCAC
>JABASI010000082.1:0-60402 GCA_019776505.1 Tomocerus nigrus | reverse complement strand
CCCATGGACCTTCCAAATTGAAGCGCCCATGCCCCCCCAAGCCCACATGGGCATGGGCGCGCCCATGCCCATATGGGCAGCCCATGCCCAGGCAGACCTCTAATGTGATCCTGCCTGATATTTTAAGGATCTCTGTCTGTTCTTCTTCTTCTTCTTGTCTCATTCTATCATTACTAGCTGAATCGAACGTAAATCAAGTCATAAACATAAAGCTCTCGATCTCTACGACGACTTACTTAGACTCTATGATAAACATCTTTCATTCATTCACTCATTCATCCTCATATTTACGAGATCAAATTATTGACATGCCTTTCATACTCACCACAAACTCTTCACTTATTATTCTCGTCTCTTTTCCTTATACTCACTGTCACTGCCACATCTGACCGTTACTATTTTACATGTGACTCAATCAAATCTCTTGTGTGTATCATTCATTCACAATCTCACAATGTAAGACTGTATATTCTACTAACTAAAAATAACTCTGCTCATTCCGCTAGCTATGATCATAACAATAATTATTGTTACTTTTATTAACGCTTCATTCATGGCCCTCCCATTCCTCAACTCAACTCTCAACTCAACTCACTTTCCTTTTATTGTCAAAATTATCACACTAAAAACTGGAATTATCACTCTTTTCTCGACACTCATTCATAAAGCCATTCATTTACTTCTCAAGTCCATTCATGGATTTTACATTTTATTTGCTATATTTCTTAACTGTCTCACATTCATTACCACTCTACTAAATACAACTCGCTACTATACTTGTTATTATACTTACTTACTTACCTACTTACTTAGTTACTACTTGACTTCTTATTATTGCCAGTTATTATTGCGCTCTCTCTTTCTTTCTCTTTTTACTCATTCACACTTTTCCCTCCATTCATGGAAAGGAATACTAAAAACGCACTTTCTTCCTTCTTTCTCTCATAGTCCAAGATCCGAGAGCTGGAGAAGAAGACGGAGCTCCAAAATGTTCGTCATGAGGAGTTGATGTTAGAATTGGCAGCTCTTAAGCGATCGCAGCAATCTGTCCGTGCCTCATCCTCTCGTCATTCTTCCCTCGGACATTCGCCCCCTGACTCGCCTCTTTGCTCAACTCCAGGTCAGTCCCCGGAAATTCCTCTCAATCCTCCACACTCACTTCTTTATTCATTCATTCACATTTAATTAATCATTCTGGCAACCAAAGATCTATTTATAGGTACCTACTTATTACTTAGACGTACTTGAGCTTAGAAAAACCAACGCACTCTGACATAGTCAACTATTAGACTCCTATATAGATGCAACTATTTACTATAGCACTCATAACTTACTTTTTTAAGTTAGACAGAATTGCAGTAGTGAGCATAGTTTTAGTGACATAGTGGCACCTTAACTATTAGAATAGATTCCAGACTCATAGCTGCTACTTACAATCACTACCAATAGTTCTTTAGCCCTGTTATTAGCATTTTAGACATAGAGACAGAGTAGTGTGCAGTTTGCATTAGACTCAAAGCCTATATACTTACTTAAAAGTCTCAATTATAATGCTATGAATACTTTCTTTCGATGGATCTTTAACCATTCTCACTAGAACATCCCACCCCTTAACAAAAAAAAAATTCCTCGCAGATCTTAAGAAGATTGCAATCATTTTGTATTCTCTCCCTTGTCACATCCCTTGATAGTGACACTGACGTGTTTATCTTATGAGTATACTAAAATAATAAAGTTGATGCTAATAGAGTCAGCACAGATAAAATTTTATTCTGCATGCAATGGATGTACTTAAATATCTCCGATATAATTACAGATATAACGGGAAAAAGAACGTTCATTCAATTGCACTTTATTTAAATATAATTAGATTCTTGGAATACAATTTGCAACGAACACAAATATTATACATACATATGTGTCCTAATTTTATTTTCTTCTTTCCTCAAAATGAAAATATTGGAAACTAGGATGTGTGGAGGAAATTGGTAAAGTAAAAGTCAACTGCAGCCTTCTTTCCATCTGTCAAAAACAGAATTATGCTCATTCGATTTCCTATAGCAATTTGTGTTAAGGTCGAAGTTCAGACTTCTTCAGAAGTCACTTTTTATCATGTAAATAAGTATTGTAACCTGATTTCGTACATTTTCAATTGTAATATACTTTCAACTGCAGTTCTCCTTTTAAAATAAGAAAAAAATTGTGTTATTTCTCTGAGATATTATTATATAATCCTCACAAGGGAATTGCGGGCTTAGTAATATTTCCACATTTTTAAAATCGAGTAATTGCTTTTCGCCAGAAAAACAAGAAATTTTTATTCTACTGAAACGCAATTTTTTGCTGCAGTAGCAAGAGTGGGTGAAAGCCCAACTGTGCTGACTCAATTATAAAACATACATTTATTTTACTCATTTTTACCTTAAAGCCCCTTTAAAAATATGTCATTTAAAAGTAAGCACCATTCCCAACTCCGTCCTATTTTTTAAACCGAAAAGCAATTTAAAATATTGGGAAAACATTGACTCGTAGCAAAGATATTAAGGATGTCGTCATAAAGAGAAAGTCAAGCCCAGTGTCCTGACAGAATAATAAATGTAGTAGTCTTTGTTTTCGTCCAAACACCTTCCTCGCCAAAAGAGAGATATGGGACGAGTCTTCGATTTACAAATCACTTTTTGGTATGTACGGTTACACTCCTGAAAACGATACATCCAACAGAACATTAGAGCAAACAAGTTCCACATAAGAATTTTCAATCAACGTACATTGACATCGGCATGTTTGACTGTTGTTTTTCTTCTAAGCATATCTACACTTGAATTTACTTCATCTTTTTGTTTTGAGCTTTCTTTCTGGTGTATTCACTTATTCTAACTACTTTAAAACCTATCTCAATGGATTTGATCACAATTAATTAACTAACCTGCAATTAGTACACAGTGCTTTTTCACAAATGTTTAATGGTTTTTGCAAGAATTGCTGTTTCAAATTTTCCTGGCAAGCCAAAGGATTGAATTCCTTGTCTGTCTATCTTTCTATTTTAATTAGGTAGCTATTATTTAATATGGAGAGGCAGAAAGAGGTATGCCTATTTACTTAGCTACAACATAAATACATACATATTAATTATAATTTAAGTAGTATCCTCCATGAGATGGGGATTTAATTGAATTTCGTGCATAGTAATGATAGAATGATAGGATTGTGAGGTATTGACGTCAATATAAATTGTTGTCTGCAATCAATTTGAGTTGGCTAGCTAGCTAATAAGTAATTTGATAGTTGAGATTGCCTTGGAAAATCATATTAGGATGTAAGTAAGAAGTCTAAGAAGATTCCATGTAATTAGATCCCCTGATAATAAGTAAATACATTAACCAGAGGAATGTTCTCAGATGAAGTGAGTGTATTCCTCCTTCTTCTGCTCTCCACTAATAAACTATCGTAGAGAAAACGAAGATGTAATGTATGAGAAAGGAATGGATGGAAAGGAAGTAAAATACATATTAGAGCAGCAACAGGAGAAAGCAATTAGAAATGTTATTAAAATCTAATACATTACTGGAGGCTTTATTTGTAGACAATGGAATTGTATTACTTGGCTAATAGCATTGCACATGATGTTGTCCTGGCACAATAATGCTAAGCTAACGAGTTTAATTTTGTGGCAAAACTCTGCCTTACCTGCGTAGTCAATTAAAAGTAAATAGTTCTAGGTTCGGAAGAAAGTGAGTTAGGTCCGTGGTTTGGCAGACACAGAGCTAAATAGAAAGAGACAATCTTCTACTTTCTACTTTCTCCTCCAAAACAGCTAGCTACACTACACATACATATTATTATTATTATAAATAGGATAGAGAAGCAGGCAGACATCTATATATCCTCTGTCACTCTATCTCTATCTATCTATCCCGTACATGGCCATCTCTCCATGTAGAAACCAAAACTAAGTGGGTGTCTATTCTCTGTCTACAGAGAAAGGGAAGAAGGGATGGAGAAAGTTGTATTTTTTGAAATGTAGCTGGAGATAATGTGAAAAAGGAGTGTTCTGCCGTCTGCCTGTACATATACTCGCCTATATATATATATATATAATATATACATATAGTGCATATAATAATATAGCGAGTGCCGAGTAGAATAGAGTGATAGATATTCCCACGGAGGAACAGAGATTATGGGAAGGCAGGCAGGCATAGGCAGGAGAAGCTCCGACAGTGAATGGATATGTAGGACAGGGAAGAAGAAAGAGTAGGAAGTAGGAAAGGAGGCGCGGGTAGGGAAAGCAGAGAAAGAGAGCCAACTGGTTACGTAATACGCAGACAAGTCATACACATTCAGAGGAGAATAACAAATAGCGTAGCCTAAATAACTTGGTACGTGTTGTATAAGTTAGCATTCGGCCCTCTCTCTCCCATTATGTACATGTGTATCTCCTCTTGCATAACAGAGCGTAACATACGCCAAGGTAAGCATACATAATATTATGTAAGTAGGGTATAACACGGACAAAGTCTAAGATAACCGCCAAGCATATCTCTCTCTCTCTCTCTATGTATATAAAATATAGGTAGGTGGGTAGTAGGTAACCATATTATTATTATCATCAGATAGTCATTCTAGCATTTCCTATAGGATCCTATATAGATACCTACATACTTCTATTATAGTTACAAAGACGTATCCCAGCCGACTCCTACTACTACTCCTGACGTCGTCGTTATATACAGGTCATGTCACTCACAGCATTCCGTCATGTGAGCTTAGCAGAGAGAAATGAAATATAATCGGGCCACCACCACCGTCACGTGCTCTAATGCCCGAGCATACTACTAGCATTATTACTAAGTAGGTACTATAGGGAAAGTATGTAGGCAGCTATAGGCAACTATAATGTAGCTATATAATAATATGATTATATAATATAAGAGCAAGGTATGTGGGTAGGTAGTGGGTAGTGTGTAGGTAGGTGCATAAGATAACGGCAGGTAGGGACAGGGTAGTCTTTTGGATGTGCAGTAGTTATTGCGGGTGGTTTGTTGGTTGCGTGAGTGAGTGCGTGCGTAACAAGTGTAGTACTAAAAAGAGGACTCTCTGTTGACTGGCTAGACTCGGTTCTGAGTCGAGGAGAGAGTACTACGGCACTGTCCACTCCTGTAGTTCCTTCGCTGGATGCAATTTTGGAACAACAACAGCACTCCCTGTATCATTCATCTGGAATTTACTCAAGAGGTAGAGACTTACTTGATGATTGCCTCCCGTCACCCGTTTTACTCTCAAACTAGTTACGTTTCCTTTCTAATCTGTATGTACTGTGTACTTGCCCTTTTTGCCCGTTACACGCAATATTTTCTATGATTACTTTCTCTCTCCTGTAGAAATATAATACTGCTACACTCACTACATGTATACCTACTTATTATTATACGTAGAGAGTGCTACTCTACTACTACTACCCTTCCCACACACCTTTCTCTCTCTCTCTCTCTCTCTGTCTTACCTCATTATATTATTATTACAAATCTTTTGTGTATTTCTGTACCTTAGAACTGTACATCAATACACGTTGCACACGTTTGTTTCTCTTGTCTACACACGACATATGATATAATAGGGAGATTGCGATTTTCCGTCACGGACGGAAAAATTGCGAAAATGTTTGTTGATTAAAAATCGTATGTGCCTGCATAGCACGTGACTTTCCTACTGACGCACAACTTTTCGGTGACTGTAACGCAAAGTGTAACATAAAAAAGCATCATAATACGTTTACGCTACCTAGGATATTTTTTTCCGTAATTTTTCCGTTCGGAACGGAAAATCGCAATCTCTCTAATGTTAGAGTTATTTGACGGAATATTATTCTACACAACGTCCACACTTTACTCCATTCGTTTAAACTTTACAATTTAGCAGTTGTATGCCTACATAACTAATTGTAGTAAGTAATCTTTTTGGCAAAATGTAGGCAACCACACAATTCTGTTCCCTTTCGCTGCCACCGCTACATACAAACTTCACTCTCTCGCTCCTTTTTGCACTCTATACATCTATACACATAATAATATGAGTGTGCATACAAGTTTACATGTCGAGTAGGTAGTAGTATAGGTAGCTTACATGTTTTGACTTAGGTCACTGAACAACTGACATTCTCCTACTTTCCCGTGCGCTGAAGGCAAAGAGAAAGCAACCCTTGCCATTTATTTGTGTGTGTGTGTGTCTGTAGTCTTCTAAGAACTAAGGCGTTGAATGTATTTCTCTTTAATAACAAAACTACATCCATACATAAATACACACTTTTAGTTTCACCGGAGAGAAAATAGAACGCAATAGAATCAAGTCAGAGTGGATTTAGTTGTGTGTGGGTAAATAAGGAAAACGGATGGAGTTTCCAACTGTTTAGTTGACCACATCGGGAAATAAATAAAGTTTCCGTGTCTCACTTTCCCTACATCACTTGCCACTTATCACGTGTCTTGAGCAGTGTTATGTGCACCATTAGTAAATGTACTCTGTAGTTACAGCAATATAATAAGTAGCTGGGGAAATGGGGGAAATAAGCCAGAAAGTAGTTTTGCCGACGCATACTAGTTACACTCGAGCCCATGTCCTCTGTGCAGCGATGTAGTTGAACAAAAGCCACAGCACTGTGACTGAGTGCGAATAGGATATACATACAGACAGCCCACCACAGCACATAACTGAAGACCACAGGAACCCATAATGCAATATAATATAAATAGTCAAGCGGAGAAAGTACAATTATGTAGAAAGTTAGGCAGCTTTGCTACACTTTTCTCCGTGTACTCTCTCTCTCTCTTTCTCTAACCTTCATGTTATGTGACATGACAATCTACTCAAAATTCATTGCAAATCAACTAAATACAAACTGCCTTTCACTCCTAACAACTTTCCATTTCCACATTAATGACAGGATGCCACGAGTCTGGCCTTGCTTCCCATTTCCTACGTCCCTTTCCAATTTCACATTCATTCTGCGCTAAATAGCTCGGCTCAGCCGCCACACCACTCACTCACTACTCCTCGAGACTTTCTACTTTAAACAAATATAAAGGGGCACACTTAACTATTCCAGTCTGTAGCTCCAGGTACTTACGGACCTATAATAAATAATATAGATGGGCTTGGATGTAGCTATTGTAAGCCACAGTAAGTAACGGTGCACATTCTCAGCCCTCCTTACACACTTTACTGACTTTCTCTCACTATCTCTGTACTCTTTACAAAATATCGATCACATTGCATTAGATCGCAATCCATAAAACTCACCTTTAGTGCCCTCGATCTAATAAATACAGCCAATATCCATCCTAAAACATTCTCCATTCTCACCTCCTCTCTCTCTCTCTCTTCTTCTTCTTTTTCTTTTACGTATCGTACTACATACACTAGTACTAGTAGTCACCTGTAGTACTAGTTTCTTTACTTTTCCAACACACACACACTCACACAGAAATGTCAAGGGGAAGACAATCACTTTCTATTTACTATCATTTCACTGGGTTTTTATTACGAAGCCTGAAACTACCTCGCTAGGGTGTCCTTATATCCAAAAATAATTACAACCGAATTTTATTTTACGATTTGCTATTCCATTTATTAAACTTCTTGCAAAACGAGGAGGGGAAGAGGATGAGCCCCGAAATCAGAGCGATGTGCCCGCCCGCCCGTCCTTTGTTACTACAAGTAACAATTAACTGTCTTTCTAATCAATGTAAATGTTTAAATCCGAACTTGGATTTGGGAATTGTTTTCAAGAATAAAATCCATTATCACGCCATTAGTTGAGCGTATAGCCAGCTGCTTATTTATAACTAACAAAATGGCATGACTGTCTAACATGGAAACGCTCTCCACCTAAAATATTTACATTGCATTAAGAGTTGGACAATAAATAACAACAAATCTCGTTGCTTTGTAGTTTATTTTTGCTGTAGAGACTTTGAGTAGATTTGTAGTGAGAAAATAATGGAATGCAGCGTAGTTAAGTGTATTTTAATGTTTAATGAGAAGCCAAGCCACAGTAGCCACCTAAAATGTTAAGTACATGTTTGACCTAGTAGTTCTTTAGCTCTGTTTTCCAGTAGCTTCCCTTAAAAAATAGCAAGTATATTATAGGCCTTTAATAGTAATCCCTGATTTTTCCATCGCATAGACCTCTATTTTTCGTATTATATATTTGTACTAATAGTCAATGTGTTGGATATATATGTTCGTCTAAGTTTTGTGTTGTCTATAGCCACTAGCACTAAAATCAAAAAACCTTAGAAAAACTGTAAAATACTCTCTCAGATTTTAATTAGCGGCTTAAAAAGTAAGTTAGAAAAAGTTTTTGAGGATTTGAGTTGACGTCCTTCCTTGTAAGTGGAAAAATGGAAATGTTTTTGATGGGATTCGACAGTTTCAGTACTTATCTTATACTATTTAAGTACCTATGTATGTATGGTATGTGTACTTGTTATATTATTATGGATAGTGTTCCCTTAGTTCCTCTAGCTCTCCTTTCCCGCCACAACCAATAAAGATTAGTCTAATAGCCTCTCTAGCTCCCTTCTTGATCATCAGCCGTTGATTCGTTGGTTCGTATGCGTAGTAGTTCTGTTCTGTGGTGCGAACAAGTGTAACTAACTAAAAATGGTAGACAAGGGACGCTTAGTGTCGTCATGTCGTTTCTCGAGGACCGGGGCACCCCTCTTTGCCGACCCGCCAAGCCATGCCCAGCCCGCTACCCACACGCGCCCCACTAGCAGCCAATCACCTCCCGCCGCAAGAGGAGCTCACGTCTGATGCGCGAGATGTCGGGCGACGGGAGATGGCGTGTGGTGTGCGTGCGGAGGCTGGGATTGAGTTGGGTGGTGTGATCCAGGGAATTTCTTGTGTTGATCTCTAGGTCCATCCGAGTTTATGTCAGCAGCGAAATCGTTGCATCAAGAGACTTTGCTTGAGTTGCATGAGCCCCATTCCAAATCTTCTTTCTCACCAACACCTTCGCTTGTCGCAACAGGTGTGTCACACTCGCTTCCGCGGACCCATAAATCCTCCTTCTCTCCCCTGAGACACGGTAGGAAGCGTTTGAGGCGCAGCACCTCCGTGACCGACCTCACCCAGGTGACCTCAAGTGTCCAGCACACCAAGTCCAGACATTCAATCCTCTCTCAAAAGTCTCTCCAGTTTGATGACCCTATCGCTTCCAATCACGAAATCGAACGAATCATAGCCAAAATCCATCAGGATAACAAGATTTTAGCTGAATTAGATAAGAATGCTGGTGAGTCTCTTCACACTTCTTTATTTTTCTACTCTCTCTATTCTATTCTCTCTTTCTCTCTCTCTCTACCCATGCCCCGCCCCTTTCTCTCTACCCGTCCCACCCACCTGCACTCTCTCCCTCTCTCTCTCTCACTCACTTTCTGTCTCTGCAGCAGCTACTCATTTCCCTATTTCTTATCTACCCATTAATAGACTCTTTACTTTCACTCCACTTTCTAATTACTTTCTTCGTCACCCTCACCAAACTCACAATAATCAATATCCCTTTAGTGCTACTTCATTTACTTTATATTATTCTCTTTTAGTATTTACGTACGAATGTCTATCTCGTTCTCCCGTTTGTCTCTTCTGTTTGTATTTCTACCTCTCTCTCTCTGTCTCTTTCACTCACTTTCTCTCTCCTACCTCACTTCATTTGGAATATGTTCACATTATTTTATTTCATGTAAGTACTAGATAGTGTTTGTTTTACGTTTGTTTTTTATGTTTGTCGACCACACAATAAATGTCTTTCTTTTATTTATACAGTCTATAGTGTGTGTCACTGTCTAATTTATCTTTTTCCCACTCTACTGGCTCTCTGGTAGAGACACATCACAATATTATATCGACTCCAATATAAATGAATACCGCTCCATCATAATTTTCGTAATGACATTAGTACCTACACCTACCTATTAGTTTCTCTTCCGTTTGTCGCTCATGTTATGGTGCCATACGACTTGAATTCTTTTTTAACCTCAGAAATACATTCTCTTTGACTTTATTAAACTTACTTGTGAAATGGCCAGACTAACATCAAAATGAATAAACAATAATTTTTTCTAGCTGAAGGATTTTAACATGTTTTTTTTACATGTTCCCAATAAGAATGGCGGTGATTATAAGGTAGATATTGACGCCACTCCCTTATTGACTTACTTACACTATACTACACATGGCATTGTGTCAATTGTAACCGACCAGTATTATTTATTATAATTCTTCCCTATATAGAGACTTGCTCCCTTTAATATTATGACAAGACCCTTTGTAGAAACGTCCGTGTTGTATTTCCCTTATCTCTTGAGACTTTTAATCTCTAAATGCACTTAGATTGGTCCTTATGGCGTAAATGATTTTATTTTGTGAAACTATTATTAGTTCTGAGTAGGGCAGTCCGTAAGTTTAGAGATAAGAAGTTGCACCATTGAGCACCGCACCGCCGAATTGTCGATGGCACTCACTGATTCCTTTTGATGAGCGTACCCCTTGACCTTATTACCGTAGCCTTTGACCCTTCTCCTGCAGGTTCACGCATGCATGCTTGTGCTCACTGACTTGACTGGATTTTTCTTTGGGTTCTTTCATTCTTTCGCAGTTTGTGGCTCTTGTCCACCTCGTTTTAGCACCATTGTACCAGCAGGCCACTTGCCAGCATCACGTAGGCGAACTTTACCCAAAAAACCAACACCGTCGAAATACCACATACCCAAAATCACAATTGAGAATGATGTGGAAAGTAAGATACATTCATAGTGAACCTAACTACATCTCTCCTACCAACTAACACTAACAATTAATTCTCTAGAGTAGTCAACCTTTACTATTGCTCAACTAGTACTTCTCTTTACTTTTGATTGTGTAGCAGTCCAACTATGATCTTGTTTTTTATTTCATGATTAACTCTCTTGGGGCAATCAGCCCCATTATAAGCAAACAATTATTTGCAAAGCTTTGAAAATTAAAGAATTTTAACCAACTAATTGTGCACAATTTAATTGTCCTTGTTTCTCTTTTGATTCGAGTTCGTTATCAGACTGGCTACATGCAGACACAACAAAACTCTCTAATAAATATCTAGGTCACTCCCGACCGATCCACCCAATCAAACGCTATACATCATGTAAAAGACAGTAATCAAATCAAACCAACCCACTGACTGACTAACGGTTGTGTATTTCAGGACAATAATGTGATCAGATAACTACGATTCAATTCTGTAGCGAACATTATGCAAATTCCAGGTTTCAGCTCGGCAACCAAACCTTTAGTTTAGTTTTATGCTGTACTATATATACATAAACATTTGTAGAGTATAGCGTCATGTTATGTCCTAGCTAACTAAAAACTACATAGCAAATGAATTATTAGCAATTTAGACTAAACAACGTCATGTCATAGTCAAACTCTCCTATAAAATAACAATTTTATATAGCAATTACAATTATTTAGTTGCTGCGTAAGTATACCTAATATACAATGTTTTATTTGTTAGATAATAATTAATGTGTCTATTTATGCGTGTATACGTTGTATGTATTTATATTATAGACGTATATATTTATTTAAGTAGTACCCAGGTATGAATGAACGACAGTTATTTTAGACAGAGTTTATCCAAACATACTTAATTAGTGATAGTAATTAAAAGATAAAGGTAGTGAATAGGAGAAAATAATCTTGCGTAGATAACAAAACACACTAAGATTATGCTCGTTGATAAATCCGTAGAAATGAAAAGAACTAACGTAGAGTGGTGAAAAAAATACAAAATACGATTCTCACTGCTCAATTTAGCTGCCTGACTCGTGTATTTTGTACGTATGAAAGTAATTATTACTCTGTTAGTGTATTTATGTATGTAGGCCTTACACTACTGTCCGTACACCCAACCCAACTAGTTAATTTGATGTTTGTCGAGTACTGTAAATGTTTGTTTTGGAGCTGAAAACTAGTTGTACTACTCTCTGCATTGCAAATCTGTTTATCAAATGTTCCCTTTCTCTGTAATCGTAGCCCTGCTGATTGACCATCTGCTCACTGCTCTTGTCCGTTATTGTGTTGACTGCCAATATTGATGTTACCATTTAGATTTCCCTTTTGGAGTCACGTCTTTATTGACCAATTGCTCTTGTTCATTCACACTCTCTCTTCGTACTACTGTTTTCCTAGGATTTTTTTGAGCACAAAATTTTGAAACAGCAGAAATATATCCTTCCTTTTTCAGACAATGATAATCTATTACTTACACTGTAAGAAAAAGCTGTTGCAATTTCTCTTTTCTTATTATCTGTTTTAAATCAGGAGATTATCGCGCATTTGCAAATGAAATAAAATATTGTTGTGCTTGTAAAAGAAAGAAATAGTATTTCGACTCTCGACTGTGTTTTTACAGCCAGTAAATAAAAAAGGACCAGTAGTTCTCATTGACAGTGAAAGTAGTGAAAGTTCTTCTCTTGCCTCTCTCCAGCTAAATATTTCATCGGCTGGAGAAAGGAAGTCCAGCTGCCCCTTCCACTATTAAATTGCTGTCCATGAGAGGATACGGTACCTTGCCTTAATAATGCCTTAGTATAAAACTGTACACTTTCGGGCACTTGATGGCTAATATATTTTCGACTAGAAAAACCCCTCCCTCATTCGTTCAAAATTAATTCTTAATGAGGCTTTGGGAGACGGAGATAGAGAAATAATCTTCGTTCTGCTTTCCTTCAGTTTCAGGGTGCACCCCTCGTGACTTGTCTGGAATCTACGAGCAGCAAAACGCTGGGATCTTTCAGCCAGGTCACACGACCGTTCAAACCCTCCAAAGTCTTGGTGCTATGCCCCAATTCCAACAAATTGCCACAGTCCTACCTAATTTTTTCCCTGTCATTCCTGCTGGCACTATCTTCCCTTCTCAGGGACCAACCATGCAGTCACATTCCATGAGTCAGCAACAGCAGCAGCAGCAACATCAACAGCAGCAACAGCAGCAGCTTCATCACCAACACCAACAAAACGCTCCTTCCAACAATCCGAATGTGATCCAACAACCTCAGTCCATTACTATTCCCACCATCATCACCACTGCTCATGTAGATAATAAAACTGGTGAGTCAACATTTTTACTACTCTCCGTCCACCAATTACTACTTTATGTTACGTCCATGTCCCTCTCCACACAATACACCCGGCCACGCCAAACATAAATACCCAACAAACTCCATTCTTAAATCCCACTATTTGTCACATTTAATCACGAGAAAGTCCTCTTAGTTTCCTGACATTCGGCCTCGGCTCTTTTCAACCGCTCGCTCTATACCACTCCACTACAATTTAATATATCTATCTATCTATCTATCTATATATCTTTCTTTATTTCAAATACTTTTCATTCTCCCAACTGTGGACAAAGTGAAATTTTTCACGATGACTGAACGGACTCTTATAACTTTTTGCCCCTAACTATTGTTTACCATAGCAAGTTTTACTTTCCAATAAGAAACTTTCTACGCAGTTCACAAATATTTATCCCTTCTAATATACACAAACTTTGATGTGTCATTCCCATAATAGGCACTAACTTTCAAATCTTTGTCTTAATTTCTTTTCTTACGAGATATGGAGTTTTTGAAACAACTTTTACAGGGCTGCTTACAGGCACACACAGAATTTTCTATCATATTATATAGTTTATTGGCCTATGTAGCTTTGTGTGTGTCCTAGTTTCTAAGAAACATTTCCAAACTCAGTTAAATGGATCAAATATATTCTTTTATATTCAATAGTTAAATTATAAACAGTTTTCTACTTTTCAATGTCGCTCTTATTGTTATTATGCTTTGCATAATAATATTTTGATAGTTCTGCTCAAAATGCAGTCTTTGCCATAACTTTCCCATTGTTTATACTTTGTTAAACGACGAAGTTTCATAACTGATTTTACATTGTTTCTAAAGTTCCTATATTGTAGCCTGGGAAAAATAAAACTTTTCTCTCCTCAAAGAAGGAGTTTTTTTACTTGTTTCACTCTGCGATTTATTTAGATGTTTTTTTCAATCTGGCTAAATGTGTTGTGAAGCTCACTTGGCTCAGCAAATGGATTGGATTTTCTAATAGTTACAATAACACTTTCAAGTCAGTCAGTATTATTAACACTGTCAATCATTTTCCTGTAAATCACTTTGATGTTTAAGTAAACAGTTTGTTTTTCCCTTATTAAAAAGGAGAAACACTTACAGTTTGTAGATTTTAAAAACAAACCAACATCGCTAGGGGGCCCAACAACACAATGGCATGGAGAAAAATATTAACCCAACAAATATTTATATGGAAAGAGAATAACAAGTAATGCCTAGTATTTTTTAACTGTCTAAATTTGAAGGATTTGTTTTTCTGATATTATTTTACTGTTGTTTTGAATAATGGAAAAAACTTTTGTATAATGTTACTCGTATTCTTATGGTTTCTTACTGTCAAAATTAATTTTTAATTTTGTAAATGGCATTTGTTCGAGATGTAATAAATCAGTAGCATTCAATTGGGGTAAAGTGGAACAGTGAACATAAGGGAGACTTGAAATTGAACACCATTTCTTTTTTTACTATGTAACTGAGGTTTCAGATTTCGAATGGAAAACCCAGTTGATTGGATTTAGTAGTCCCAGTTCTACATAATATGGATCGTAGTGTTGTGCAATTCTAGGCTCTCCAAAGAATCTAAACAAACGAGAATGACAAAATGGATCTAATATCAATATTCTTAATCGAAATCCAAAACTACTCTCATGTTAATCGATATGTTCTCAATCTTTCGCAATCACGTTCATTTTCTTGGAAGAACGGACATATTATATCCCGGCAGTTTATTTGATGTTCGTAATTGCCAATCCAAGGCTGGAAATTTTTTTCAGAAAAATAGGGCGCTAGCTAATGTCCAAGTCAAACAACTACATTAAATTACAAATAAAGAAGGCACTTATTGTGAAGGCTATAGCCGATAACAATAAATAAATGCCAACCACTCCTATATGTAAAACAATATACTATAAAAACCATTTATTCACATATATTGTTAACCGAAAATCAGCAAAGAACTTTCTTTGGCCAGGATTTAAAAGATGGCCCCCGATTTAATTGCTATATTTTCTTCCTCTTGCTAAGAACTGACCGTCACGATTTCACATTGCAAATTGCAATATCGACATTACTAAGATGGCCGAAAGTACAAGACCCTAAATAACTCTAACACTATCAACTATCATACTCTATTTGCAAATTTCACAAATATTTAGTAAAAAATTTCCCCGATTACAATTTTCATTTTGAAATACATGACACTGTATTTAACGTAGGTACTTAAACTACATTTCTTTGAATAATTTATGCAAATTCCATTTGAATGCTGCAGCACTATTTGTTTTTGAAGTATTAAACTCGCCTGCTATAAGATGTCAGGTGGCATGTGTCGCTCCGGTATTATAATATGTCACAAAGCGAAGGTTATTTCTAAATATATTGAATTATGAATTACAAACTTGCAATTAAATCAAAATCATTAGCACATCCGAAGCGAGATTGTTTTTATGAGAAATATTTCTCGTCTTGAAAATTAATTTCTAGCAAGGATTGTAATCTGACGCCAATTCTGATTTTGTTGTCATTTTGGTTTGTTTAAATTGGAAGGGGAATTGTAGACGTATAGATTGGATTCGTTGGTTGAGAGCTGAGATTTATAGTAGAACTATAAGTCCTATAATGGTGTTATCCCAAATATTAAGCCCGTAAACGTATTTACTTAAGTATATTGTGTAGCAAGTAAGAAACTCATAATTGACTTACAAACCGTTTTAATTTTCCCTGATGACTTTCTCCAGTGTTTTCCAACTTTGGTAATGTAGGTGGAGGTCCACATCAGCAAATAATAAACGGCAGCAATATCATCATGACCAAAGCACAGCAACATCTAATCAATGCTACGAAAGGCGTAGACATGCTCGATATTCCTGGGAAAGGACGCTGCTGTGTTTACATAGCAAGGTACATACTAAAACTCATCTAATCAAACTGATTACTTTCCTTTGCTCTGATATTACGCAACAGTGAGACATTTCAAAGATAATAATTCAGCGCGTCTCAGAGAGTACTAGTCTCTAGTCTCTGGGAGCAATATCGCAAAGTAAACGACTTGCGACTTTCATTTCTCGCCTCTCATCCTTCGCTTTCTCTCTTTCTCTTTCTCATTGTCACTCATACACGAGGCTCTCTAACCAAATCTCCCTTCAATATAAAATTAACGGACGCACGACGAGGATATTGAGAATCCATCGTGACCTTGCTAGTCCGTTTTCTTTTACCATCCAACAATGTAGCAAATGGGATTCGAGTATAAGGATTACTATTAATACTGTGTACATTTATTCTGCAGATATTCCTACGACCCGTTTCACCAATCTCCTAACGAAAACCCTGAGGCTGAGCTGTACCTTAATGCTGGAGATTATGTCTTGGTTTGGGGCATTATGGATGAGGTAAATAAATAATAAATCTTATTGCTCTCTCTTGCATCCTAATCTTACTCTAGATATTTTCCCTACGCAATTAAACGTCATATTTAGCTCTATAGCGAGGACACATGATTCCATTCAATCCTTAATACATGCACAACGCTTAATAGCATGAAAAGAGTAATTATATTATATCTACTATATTTTCATAAATGAAAGGAAAACTAGGATTAGGAAATAAAAGAGAGACCTGTTATAATGTACCTACCTATCTCATATTTATAACTGTAGCGACTAATTGTATAATTATTGTTACAAAATGAAACGCATTCCCACCATTGCTTCCGAATAACAAATATTAATTGACCTTAAAATTAATGATTTGATAAGCTCAAGGTGACAGAACTTCAAGTGTCTCTTACTTATTAAGATAAGTAGGAAGGGAAGTTGAATCTAATTCCTGTTTTCATTATAAATAGTGTCTCTAGTAGTAAATGATAATCGAATTAAAATGAGACGTTGTCTATCTCACTGAGTTTGCCTAACCGATGATAAATGAAAGTACTCTTCTGCTATATCAATATTTATTTTACTATAACCGTTTACTTTTGCCATTCAAAGAAAACTTTTGTCCTTATTAAAATCTGAAGTTATCGCAGTGTTTACATACCACGATTTTAATTATTTCTATTCTCTCTGTTGTGACCTACTTATGTAAATAGGTAGCTAAATAGTCCGCTCGTGTTCCTAATTTCGAATAGGGCAAATGATAATATTCTTGAATTAAAACTGATCCCTTAACAACTATTTAAGGAAACAAATCCTTATTCAAATATTTACATATTCATAATCCCGCTGCTACTGAATCTCTTTATGCAAAATCTTTTCAAACAATTCAACAGGGCATTGTGAAATTATTCTGAGAAAAAGAAGTGGAAAATAATATTGTTAAAAGTAAATGGGTAGCTAGTATAGTAGGTGCTCTTATTTAGTAGGTAATGAATTTTCCAGTCAGTTTTCCTAAAAATTTGATATGCTAGAATCTAACAGAGAGAAATGACGCTGGCAAACAGTTTGCATTGCTTTGAGAGGATGTGTTTCAACTAGCCTTTGTGCTTTTGAAACACTAAGTACATAAAATGCCTTCAAAGACTAATTTCGTGTTTGCGTTCAGTAGGTGCACCCTAGTCAAAGTTTGCATTGAAGCAGAAAATGAACTACTAAAATATAATACACACACACAACATAGAGTATTGACAGTTCACGTAGAGAGAACTTCAATGAAACAGTCCATTGTGGCAAATGTAAAAGGCTAGAATTTCCCCGAAAATGTCAAACGCTTTAATCAAGCAAATGACAGTTTCATGTTAAGCATCAGTAAGTTTATGCTTTTATAATTTAGCTCTTCATCGATTTAATTATTGTAGCCAGCGAAACAATTCTGTGGCAAAAGCTCTATTGCAAATTGCACTTGGATATGTAAGTAAAGCCTTTGTCATTAATTAATGAGCATCCCATCTCTCTCTCTCTCTCTCTCTCTCTCTCTCTCAGGTTCATTTACATGCAAAAGCCATCGCCAAAAACCACATAGAAATTAGCAGAAATATTTCCAAGGCTCTTTTGATCATTGGAGCAAGAAATATAGGAAAATAATTTAAATTTAGAAAATCATGTGAATTTGAATTGATTGCATGAGAAAATGATTCTAAATGTACATTGTGTGTGTGTGTGTTGTCAGGATGGTTTTTTGGACGGGGAATTGTTGGACGGGCGTCGCGGATTAGTACCTTCAAATTATGTAGAAAGACTCGTGGGTGAAGACCTGCTTGAGTTTCATCAACAGGTCGTGCTCGGAATAAAAGACACGGAGGATTGCCTTTCCACGTCCCTTCACGACCTGGACTACTCTCGAGAAAACTACGACGAATCCCAAAGACTTATCATTGGTAAGAGCCGGATCCTAGTGGTCCGGGTTAGATTACTATTGTTTTGTATGTCGTTGGGTTGTACATTAGATGCATGCTCGATGTTGTCTGCATCTTTGCAAATTCGTTCTAGTCAAAGGAAAGAGTCGCATAAAGAGAACGTTACCCCCCTTGGTGTGTAATCAAGAAGACGTTTTCCGGAACCGAGGTTTGTCTTGCTTCTTTTCGTACATTCTATTTCACTCTTTCTCTTTCAGTTCCCTCTCTTACATCTCTCACTCAATCACTCAGCTCATGTCATGAATCATGCATGCAGTTTTCCTTTATTTTGCATCGCTAATTTCCAGCCAGCCGTAACAATGCCGTAGCGTACTGTTTAAAAAGTAGTGAGATCTGATGCAGTGCATGTTTACGCTGATCAGTAGTACTAGTCTCTTTCTCTTTCTTAGCCAAAACAGGTACATGCATACTAGTAAAGTATTAGTGCATATTTATCCGTAGTGGTAGTCTCTACTGTCTTATTATTGTTACTATTGTTTGTTGCTGTATGCTGAACCCATTCACTTGCATCTCCCATTTCAAGTCAGCAACGGAGGAATTAATGCATTTTTCACAAATAAGAATCTAGCAATGATTTTTCTGGCTTCTTGCCTCCGGTACTTGTGCTTGGCAGATTCCTCCTCAGCTCCACTGCATGACGATCGATCATTTCTATGGATTTTACGTAAATAGTGTGCTGATAGTTAGCAAGCGCTCCTTCTCTTATTATGTAAACTGTACACACACGACAAGTAAAACAACGTTGCGTAAAAACTATCGTAGATGACTAATACTTACCTATAGGATGTTTATTTACGTGTCTCTCTCTCTCTCTACTAATTATATGTGTATGTTGTGTCATGGTACTTGAATTATCTATCCCTTTCTCTGATTGACTGCTTAGGATATGTACACCTCTACCTAGTGTACCCATATCATCATCATGTCATGTCTCGTAAATGTTTTGATGTTCACCAACCTTGTATCTCTCAATCCCTGTTACTATCATTATTATTATTATTATTACTCTTTTCTGACTTGACCTATATAGAGAACGTTTATTATATGATTGTTCTCCTAATCTCTGATACCTTGTTCCTATATTTGATCTTTCTTCCTTGTCCCGGTTTGACTTGCACTGAAACTATTTACTGCATACACACAGTAAAGTTTGTCCGTGGTCAGATTTCGTTGCGTTGATTTATCCAATGCTTTTTTCATTGTTTCTGTCTGGGAATTTACAGAGGAGCTGATGAATCGAAGGCAAGAGGAGTACGGCTACTTGGATCTCGAAGACATTATCGAAGACGACGCAGACCCCGAGAAACATGGTGAGTCCATTGACACTTGTAGTATTTCTGTCTGCAACTTTCAGGCTCATTGCACTAGTGGGATAGTAAAAAAGGCTGCTTGGCGCTCATAGATGTATTCTTCTCGGTGCTAGTACCTCCCCCCGTTCAACTCACCCTCGAAAGACAACTGAACAAAAGCATCTTGATCGGATGGAACCCGCCGGATTGTCCACCAGGTACTGTGGACAGCTACCAAGTCTACGTCAATGGCCTTCTTAGGTGCAAAGTGAAAGCAAACGAAAGAACTCGGGCTCTCGTTGAAGGTGTCGACTGCAATCGGGTGAGCACTCTCATTCTATAGACAACAGACAGACAGAGCTATTATGATGTACACACGGAGTGAGATCTCTCATAAAATAGACACGGAATAGCAACAAGTACCGCCTACATGCAAATCTGTCAATTGCAAGGATTTTGCGGATTAGCCGCAGAATAGAACATCTTTGTCCTTCCTCGGCCAGACAGATACTTAGGCATGTTTTTTGGATGAACGTCAGTAGTCTGCAATTTTTTTCTTGTGCAATGGGATTCTCTTTCTCTCTCTGTATCTATCTACTAGCTGGTTCTATGTAGATCTTGGGCAAAGGAAGAGAGTCGGCTTTAAATGAGGGGAAAGATGTGAATGACCGTGATGGGTTTTTTTGTGTGTTTTTTGAGAGCAGCCGCATAGGATTAGCGTTAGAGCAGTAACACCGAATCGGAGAACGTCCCGAGACGCTGCATGTACAATGGTCATTGGTAAAGATGCACCTTTGGCTCCTTCCTGCATAAGAGCTACAGGCGTTACGAGTACGTCTGCCGTCATCTCATGGCTTCCAAGCAATAGTAACTACCAACATGTGGTTTGTGTGAACAACGTCGAAGTGAGAACTGTCAAGCCTGGCGTCTACCGACACACCATCACAGGTCCGTCCCTTTTCTTTCTCTCTTTCTCTATGTCTTTGTATTATTATTCGCTCTCGATTGCTGTTAACACCCTTGTTCTTAGTCAATGCATACATTTGTGCATACGAAAGTGAGGTGAGGACGTAAGTGTAGAGATGTAGTAGCAAGGAGGAAGAGACTGTTGTCCTGGAGTGTGTGTGATTCCAGGCTCAGTTAGTTTATTATCTGCGTGGAATTGAAAATGTTGTGTTGATTTTTAGGGCTAACCCCGAACACGACGTACCGCGTGACGGTGCGGTCAAAGAATATCAAAGCCCCTCACTTCGACGAGAAGAATAGCAAGCAAATGGAAAAGCTGTCCGCACACACGGAATTCCGAACTCTCCCGAAAGGTATCACACTACTTTCCACGTTACGTAATTTGACGAAAGAAAAAGAGCACTCAGTAGTTTGGGGGGACTCATTGTGAGGATGTTTAGGTTTACCGGATCCCCCCGTGGACGTCCAAGTTGAGGCTGGACCCCAAGACAATACCATCTTGGTAACTTGGCACCCTGTGACGGCAGGAACTTCCAATGGAGCTGTTGTTACGGGTTACGCTGTCTTCGCCGATGGCAGAAAGATTCTGGAAATTGATAGTCCTTCCGGTGAGCTCTCTTCACAAACATTTCTCCTCCCTTGAAAATTCGGTAAACAAACGTCTGTTTGTCAGCCACTCATCTCCCGTCTTGTCACAGCCACCACTACATAGATCTTTCTAATAAGACCTGTCCTGTCTCCTCCTGGATTCACATCAGTTGGAATTAGGCCTTGTGTGCCATGGCTCTGAATAACTAAACTGAGCACACACTGTCGCTACGTGGCCCGAGACGGCACACTAATCAACTAAACAATCTGTTTTTCTCTCCCTTTTTTTAGGAGATCATGCTTTGCTGGACTTGAACCGGTTTCAAGGAATGATCCCCAAGCAAGTGACAGTGCGCACTAAATCTCGTGATAGTCTCTCTTCCGATAGTATTCCTATATGCATCCCCGCTCAAGTTCTTAAAGGCAAACGGCACAACAAGGTCAGTCTCACCTTTCTCTCTATCTTCCTCTCACACCCATACAAATATTAACTTACATGGATGTATAACTGTCATTTTCTCAAATTGCTTTCCCTACGATCTACCCGATGATGCTATGTACTTGAGCAGTGACCTAAAGCATACAACTAATAATCACTTTGTTTCACTTTCACTCTTCTGTGTGTCTACACCGTGTTAGCATTCTGTCTCTATCTATCTACATGAGAAATCACTTTCTCATGTTACCCATTCTTTCTGATTGCTAATGGGTTAACCTGTTGTCAGAAAGTTTACTATACACTGCCTCTATTAGTAGTATGTCTTGTTTTATCTTCCTGAATGATACTTTGCCCCTTTATCCCACACTCAGTCAGTTAAGTCACTGTACCTAAATACGCAAGACATTTCGACTCTTTTCACTTGTTAGCACTTGGACTCATTCTCCCTGTAATAAATGTTGCTACAAATACTACACACACACACTCTCTCTCTCTATCTGGGCATAACAATTAATTACTAGTTTTAAGTTCACCGGAACTATTAGGTCAATTTGATTTTATCAAACTCCTATTCAATCCCTTTTTATTCAACGTGTAGATCCCACCCGTTTCAATCCGTAGAAAAATTGTAAAATTGCATGTTTTGGAGAAATCATTGCTCCGAACAAAAATACTCAGGTGCATGGAATGGCACTTTGGAAAATACATTAAAACTATCAAAATATTTTCCTGTTCATGCTCATTCTGTCTCTTTCACTCTTTCTTTTTCTCGTTTTTCCGTTTTACAAACTTGTGGCATATGCCCCTCCCTGCTAGTCATTAGTATTGCACATGTGGTGTGATAGTTTATATTTTATAAACCAATTCAGATTTAGAACCACTTTTAATCCGAATGTAATCAAAAATTCTAACACATATGGCAGTTGTTTTTCCACTAGTTAATCTATATGTCGAAGGCAAAGTTACTACTTGTTAAATATTAACTCCTCAATTGATAGTCAGTTCGACACACACCGATTGGAAAACTTTTCAGATCAAACTTTCACATCTTCTTTTTCTTCCCACTCTTTAGTAGAAATACAAACTTTCTGTACATCTATCCTGCAAGTTATAATAAAATCCTAGGGGTCAATTAAAAACTATTGTGACATAAATAATTCTACAGCATACACTTCTACTGTAATACAATAATTACTATTATTTTATTTTTCTTCAAAAATAATTGGAGTCTTAAGACGCAACAATCATTTGCTTGTCACATTATACTTATGTGTACTCCATTTGAGACTGTTACCAAACTTTTACCATGATAAACTGCTTTNGCAACAATCATTTGCTTGTCACATTATACTTATGTGTACTCCATTTGAGACTGTTACCAAACTTTTACCATGATAAACTGCTTTACCTTACGATGCAATGTGGCGAAATTTTATGTTGCGGGAAATGGATTGTTGAGGGAATGGTGAGAGCCCAATAGTATATACATAGGTAAATGTATCAAACCTCTACAATGAGAAACAAAATAATTATTTTTCACGGAAAAATTGCAAGGACTCCAAATATTTAGAAAATTATTATTCAGTGGGACAATTTTGCATTTACTTATATATCAACAAAAAAGATATATGGCATGAAGTTTTGTTTATAATGAAATTGTGTGTATAGGTATGTTCGAGACGTTTTCAGTGTGCATTAAAACTAGAGTGTCATTCGTTGTAATTAGAACGATAATATCTATTTGAATATTAGCCAACAATATATTTTCCTGTCAAATTGAAATATATAGATTCGAAAAACAATTATCATGTTAATAATTTTCAGAATTGAACTCAAAATATGTTCGATACAATTTACAATGATTATTTTTGGACTCCTCGCAATTAAATTTGCCAAAAATTATAATAGGTTAACCAGTGAAGTAGTTATTCGGGTTTTAAAATGAAAAATGGATTTGTTTTAACAAACTAGGATGTTTTAAAGCTTTCAGAGTTTTGATAATACCGGTGACAGGTACTTCAGGTACAGGTTTGGCTTGAACGTTTGTATTTCGGTCATCTAGAGAATCTGGGCAGATGGTTTAAAATTTGTAGAAACGAAATTCATAAAGGATTGTTGAAAGAATTAAGGAAATTGTGTTTTCTCCTTATATCAAAGATATTTTATTCTGAAACGTTTTCATTTGAATCGTTCTCCAATTGAATTGCACGGATAGAAAATTAAGTGCCAACTTTAGCAACTAAAGCGGCCATGATGAAAATGTACATTGCCTTCGACGTATATACTGACTATTCAGTTTTTACATTTCAAAATTTTTTAAATCTCCTCTAGCGTTCTATTTGGGTGAATATGGACTTCCTCATAGAACCCTATTCCGGTAGATTATGTAGCGCAGAAATGGATAAAAATAATCCCCGAATCACAAACAGCAACATCTATACATACCTTTGTAAGGTATACATAAAATCCTGTAAATCTTGAATATAAAATGTGTTTATAGTAATTCTCATAGCATCAAAAATGTGTCACAACAGTAAATCTGCAGTAAGAAATCTAATGTGCAACAAACAACAAATTCAGTTGATATCTAAAAGATTATTATTGTTAGTGAGATGAAGGAATGTAGGATTTCTATCAAACTATTCCACAAACAATTCACACTTCGTGGCACAAATACTATGCAGGAGCAGTAGAGCGGATGTGGCATTGTCTGTCTCAAAATGCCGGAAATAACTACACACAGTTTGTGACTGTTTACAAGAATTCAAATTCTCTAGATTGTTTGACATTTACAGAGAAATATGCCTGAGAGAATATTAAACAGGCTGAGAGAGAAACTTGAAATTAAATGTAAATTATATAGTGATGTAAAATCCATTGAAGATAGCATTCAATTTTGCACTTTAGATTTACGGATATAACGGTAAATGCTAAAAAATATGTCTCTATGTAGTTGTAGTTTAATTCGACATAAAAGAATAGTGGAATTAGTATTTCTGCTGAAATAACCTCTGTCATTTGAAGTATTGCCTATTTTCCAAGGGGAAACTATAGTACAGAGGAAAGAGTGTGACTGACTTTTTCCTTTTCAGAAACACTTTCATGTATTTCAATGGTTCCCTACACTCTCCATAGTTTAAATTGAGTAGTTTCAAAGGAAAACATTTTGCAGATTGAGTACGCTTTACTTTAGTTTTGTGCCTTTAATCTTGGTGGGAAAACTAGAGAAATTCTATGAGGAAATTTTTTGACGTTACACTTATGCAAACATTAAATAATTGGAGAGTTGCAAATTCGAAAATACTGAAAGAAATCTTATTCAAAATGCAGATATGTTGAAAAGATGTAAAATCTCTCTAATACAGTAGGAGTATATCATAAATTCCAGTAGTTAAGGGCAAATGAACTTAACGTCACCCTGTAAAATAAAATTGGAGAGATAGAGTTAGTTTTGTTAGCTGTGTTGCGAGGCAGCTGCTGTTTAAGTAAACCTGTGTGGAAGTTTGAAATGAATTTGTGAGGATTTAAAAATGGGGCTGACTGTAGCGGGCTAAAAGTTGGCACTGTGTCTTAGTAGATGTTATAGTAGTTTTGCATTTGTGGCCTCTCCTTCCCTGCACAAGACAGATGAGAATGTGTTTGTAATTGAAGGTTGACAATATCCAGAATCAGAACAGCCTTCCGCGACGTGGTCGTCTGATGATGGAGGGTGACGAGAGCTTTAGTGATCGAGAGATGGGCTACCACATGGGGATTCCCTCGATAGGTAAGTCCTCACAGAGGAACATAGTCTCTTTTTCGGGGATCATAGTCTGGCGACTGATCTTTCAGAAATAACTTCAGACGCAGATCGTCATGGCGGGAGACTTGGCCACCCGAGAGAGTACGGAGGACGAGGACCCCCTCCGGATCGGGGGCGACCCGTCGCTCCTCCTGACCGCCCTGTCACCGCCCGAGGCTACCACTCCTCTTCCCACCCACCTCCCCCTGGTCACTTCAGAGGGAAACCACCGCCGGGGCCTGAAGAGTACTACGGGCGAGGCGGGCGGCCGCCGCGGCCTGGACCACGTGAAGTACGACACAGAATCTTCGTGGCCTTGTTCGACTACGACCCTCCGACGATGTCGCCGAACCCCGACGCCTGCGAGGAGGAACTTCCATTCCGAGAGGGACAAATGATAAAAGTCAGCCACTCATCCAATGCATAAATAAAATAAAAAATAAATTTAATATTGAAGGAGGATCGTTAGTGATTTGATTATGTCTTGATGACTTGACTGATTCGCCACTCCTGTCCTCCTCCCTAAACATGTGCACATACAGCGGCTATCATAATATCCAGAATAGAGTCAACACGTAGTAGTCTCTCTCTCTCTCTCTCTTTACTTTCTCTCTACTTTCTCTCGGTACATCTGTAGTGTTGCAGGAGAGACGAGTGCAAAGTGAAAGAGAAGTGTACATTTTATTGGATTTGCAAACGAGGAGGGCTACAACCATTACTGCCTACTCCTTCCTTCCTTCCTCTCTCTCCCTCTCTCTATACAGAATAAGAGAGGAATAGAGGGAAGAGTACCTTTTTTGTGTCTACTAATGTATGCATGATGGCCTAGTCGTCGTGGTGTAATGTAAACTGGAGTAGTAGGGAAGGGAGGGAGGAAGCGGCCATGCAGCTATACAGTAATGATGGCTATGTCTCTGTTTCGAGAAGGAGAGAGAGATGCTGAGCTGAAATTACACAGTCAGTGAGTGAGCCACTATTTTCAGTCGTCTGTCTCTGTTCTATTTAATTGGGAGTCATTTTTTATGCATGTTATGGAGAGTCGGAGATGGTGTTCAGTCAGTTGTCGGTAGATAAGAAGAGCCCTTTCACTCCCTCTCTCTCTCTAATGGAATTTCTTTAAAGCCTCTCTCTCATTTGTATGTACGTCCAGATCTATGGAGAGAAAGATGCAGATGGATTTTACTGGGGAGAAGCTGCTGGTCGTCGCGGATTCGTTCCTTGTAATATGGTCTCTGAAGTTCAAACGGACGACGAGCGAGTTGCACAAGAGCTCCTCAATGTAAGTCTCAATAATGAGAGCACTGACTGCCAAAATGCCAACCAACGCCACTCACACTCACGCAGAGAGCCCAAACTCCCACAATGACGAACGCCGCCAGACACTCTCTCGCCTTGCCTCAATCTTGCATGCCAACTCGCGCTCTGCTTTCACTCACTGCCCCATCACTCTCCCTCGTCAACTGCCCCGACCCAACGCCCTGTGCTGCCACTAAAACGGCCATTTAAATACCCGCCTGCCTTACTGCCTTCCTACACACAACACTTAACTTCCCATTCCTCAGCCCCAGCACCTAGCACTAATAATAAGTAGTCATCTCTTCTTCCAGACCTTAGACATCTATCTACTCACATGTACCTACCTCGTCTTCTAGCATGTTGCACATTCCAAACACTGCTCCTCCCGTTTCCCAGTATTTACATAATTTCTGCACCAGTTATTAAATTAAGTCTACATCTTCCTTTTTGCAAAAATACATCTACCTACTACACATTAACAAATAGCTAACTAGCTAAGCCTCCTTTTTAAAAATGCTCATCACGTAGCCATTAGGTACTCGGCCTCAAAAGAAAAATTTGACACCGAAATGACTTACTTATTATACAATTACATTACATGCATTGCACAACTAATGTTCCTTTAAGGTTTTTTTATACCAACTATATTTGGCACCTACTCTGCATGTACACCGTTATCAATAACAATTCTACTCTTCTACCAGACATAATACACTACTGGAGAAAATGCAACGTTGTACGCTGTCTTTTCGCACATTCGTCCAGCGCTAACGGAGAAATCCGTTGAAAACAAGAGGTGGAAAAAAGTTTGCAAATACAATGTCAGAATTTTACAAAATAGGCCCGATTTTTAAATCGGCAGTTATATTACAGACACAAAAAATCTTTCCATATGGAATCTTCGCAGCATTTCGTAGTTGGTAGTTGGACTTTCGTAAAAATCTGTTGTGGTTCATTTCCCAATGATATTGGAATTTTCGTGCCATCCCGAGCATACTTTTGGGAATATTTGCAAACTTTTTTCAACGCTTGTTTTCAACGGATTTCAGTGGGATTGGGCTGGATTCCCCAAAGGATCCCCTTCAACTGAATTAATTAGAATATTCTCCTGGAGTTTGGAAGAGTGTTCGGTGGATGGGAAGGATGGTTATTGACAGCGGTGTATCTATAAATAGATAATGTGTTTAAATTTCCACACTTTCATTTCTTTAAGTTAGTCCCGAATTCATCGGGATTAGCTTACGAGTTACGAGTCGCTATTATTCTAATGGTGTTATTTCCCACACAGCTATTTACTTAGCTATTTTTAATCCTATCGGGATAAATGTGAGAAAAGCCGGTTGAAATTTGAAACTTAACACTAAAAGGATTTCGAAATGTATATCATCCCTAGCTCATACATGGCATGACATGTAAGATTTGTAAATTGGAATTGAGTACTAATGCTGTGGGGTTGTGTGTGTTTGTCAGGAGAGCGGGGAGCCTTTGGTGAGCGGGCGGGAGCGGCGGGCGATGGGTCGAGACCGGTGGGGAGACATCTACGCGAACATGCCGGTGAAGAAGATGGTGGCCCTGTACGACTACGACCCGCAGGAACTGTCTCCGAACGTGGACTCAGAGGTCAGTTAGTTAGTTAGGAGCCTAGAGGCCGGGTAGCACGGTGCCCGCCTTGTGATGCCGAGCAGGGTGCTGATGTAGAGCTGGGGTTTGCAGGTGGAGTTGTCCTTCCAAACGGGTGATATAATTTATGTGTACGGGGACATGGATGACGATGGCTTCTTCATGGGTGAGTTGAATGGAGTTCGAGGACTGGTGCCGTCCAACTTTTTGACCGAAGCGCCGGCGGACTACGAGAGTGGAGGGCGGGGCGGACGCCGGCCCCTGCCGCCACACTTGGGGCCACCTGAGCATCGGCGACCGCCTGGGCCGGGTGCCCGAGGACCGCCACCCCCGCCGCGGGACGGTGCTCCTGGACATGCTCCTCCTCAGCACATGAGAGATGGGAGGGGCGGGAGAAAAGGTATGCCTGGCTCTTATGTCTTGTTAGTTGGGCAATAGGTATGGAGTCGCAGTGCTGTAGGCTTTCCGATAAGGACGATTCTTTGATTCGTTGATTGTGGATTGATTGTTGAGACCGGAAAGATTCTGACTAACTGAGCCATACACCCTCACCCTCTAGCGCCCCTTCGCCCTTCACACCTTAATCTCTAGCCCCTCAGAGCCCTGTCGATGTTGCCGATGTACGTACTTACATTCGCTCTGTCCACCACAACAGAAACATTCCTCTCTGTCTCTCTCTCTCTCTCGCTCTCTTGGGTATGTACTGGGTGATTTTTAAGTTAATGAAGGTTTTTGAACGGCATTGAAAGTCCCTTGTATATTCTCCCGTACGAACATGTAAGTATTTAGTAGTGACATAACTGTAGCGACTATTAAGTAGGCTGATGATTCCCACCGTTGAGCGTTCTATAGTACCTACCTAGCTAATATAATTTGCGGAACTGAATTTAAATGTGCTTAAAATGTTCAATAATTTAAAAATTACCCTGTATGTACATCATACGGCCCCCTCAGTAATTTCTTTTAACTCATTTCTTATATTTACGTGTATTTATCTATGACCACCGTTGAAGCCAAAGCCAAACTTGCTCCCTCCTCCTCATTTACACTTCTACTCATTCGTAAACTATGTCTACTTACCTCCTTGTCACTACATTTACATTCTCTCTCTTTCTTTCTTATTACTTATGTCTAGTACTCTCTGTATTAGATTTTCATTTGGCCTTCTCTCTCTGTACGGGACTCTACTCATTGTTAATATACCCACCCAGTGATAATAGTTTTTATTTTTACTACTACTACTCTTTGTATCTTCTAGCGATAGATCCCTTTAGCCTTCCCTCTCGTACTCACTACTAGTCTCTTAGTAGTAGTAGTCCTCAACCTTTCCTACACCCTTTCTAGCTTTCAAATTCATAGGTCATTCTGGGATCTTAAGTCAGTAGCATGATGAAACATAAGAATATTAGTAGCTTAATTCATTAGTCAACTCACTTAACCGGAGCCCAGTAAGCCCCATTGGGGGCATATTGTATAAAATTGAGGCATTTTTAAGAAATTCTAGAAAGTCATGCTTTGTTGTTTCTGAATAATGTTGATATAGCGTAAAAACGCGTATGCAAAACCTGTTAATTCCGAATCAGGGCCGCCACAAACATGTAGCCCTGGAAAATTTTACTGATTTTTGCCAATCATCACTTTGTAAAGCCACGTTCGCTGGTTACCAGTGTTACCCCTTTATGTAAATCAACACATTGAAAAACCTCCAATTAGTATGCCTTTCCAGAATTCTATAAAAATTGGGATTTTTTCCAGCATGTCTCGGATGGGGCTCAAGTTGTGTGAGTTTATTAATGGGCATTTGTGCTAATATCATGGTTTATGATACCTCTGACTTAATTTCTGAGAATGGTTGATTAATTTCTAAGTAAGAGAGGGTGTAGGGAAGGATGGTAGTGATAAGTCGTATGAATTAGTTCCTGTAGTAGAGTACCCTCTGTACCCTTCAGCAAAAATGTCTAAAAAGTTACTGCAACTCCCCTTCCCAGTCGTCTCTCTCTCTCTCTCTCTCTCTCTCTCTCTCTTTGTCCAGTACCGTAAAAGTAGATGTCTTAGGTATCAATGTAGCCCTCCCACACCCTACCGCCCACCCACACCCACGACCCACGCCCCTGTCAGCCACCCACCCCAAGAAAGTCAGAACGAAGGACTGTCGGAGTGGGTGCAGGCCGCTCAGGGCCTAGGCGCCTACGTCGAAAGACAAGTCGAAAGTGTGGATGTGTCCTTTCACCTGTTTCTCTCTCTCGGTGTGCCTTCGATGTCTCATGCGGTGTGCTTCGTCTTTTTCGCCGTCAGTTGGGCGACTCAGGAAGCACTGCGATCCTCTAGAGACTCTCTAATCTCATGGCTTGTTCATTGCACTGACCCCTGATTGATGTTGTGCTCCTCTGAACAAATTCTGTCTTTTTTATGACTCTCTCTCTGTACGCCGCTGCTAATCTAGACGCCTCTTATCCTCTCGATCACTCGGAGGTAAGTTGAAACTCTTTCCACAAACGCTTCCCATTTTGACTAGCTGCTTTGGAGCGCACTTAGGTCTTAGCCCTTGACTTGACTCTTTCGGTTTGTTTCCTCCCACCACCCTCCCGTCATTCGAGAAAGGCTCCTCACTTGCTTTTGTTCACGCATAGCTTTCATTGTTCCGCCTCACTTGAGCCATCACCTTGTTTCTTGATCACCCAAACTTACTTACTTACTTACTTACTGTCTTACTACCTGTTTGTTCTTCTCATCTTTGTTGACCAAACGTTTGTTCTTGTTCTCGATCTGTAGAGAATTCTTAATCTAATAATATCTCAGTCTGTCTCTCTCTCTATTCGTACTATTCGTATTGTATGTAATCTATGTCTGTCTCAGTCTCGTTCGTTCGTTATCGTTACTCTCTATGATTACTTACTACTTACACGTTCTCTTTATTGTCTCATTGGAGTTATTATATGTACTTACTTACTATTACTTACTTACTGGACTATATTACTTGTCACATAGTCGTTCTCGTTACTTACTTACTCTCTATTTAATTATCGTTACTTATAATTAAATAGTGACTATTTAGTTGATATTTAGCTACTAGAGCCCACTCGGATTGCCGATTGTCTCACCACGTTACTTATTATTATTACAACTTATTATTATTGTTATTGTTACTATTTTTATGATTATCTTATTACACTAGGCCATAGTCATAGAATTCTGTTGTAGCCTGTTTGGTTTGGTTAGGATGTACAGTTCTATTCTGGAATCTTTTGATTTACTTACGTTGGTTCTGTACGATCGTTCTTATGATTGATTGATTGATTGGTTGATGAACTGAGTTGAGTTGACTTGATTGATTGGTTGATTGATATTAAGTTTTTAAGGCACACAACTGCCAGCTGGGGATGTTTCGGGGAGACGCATGCCCATTTCTTATCTCCTTTCAATGTTCTTTCAGTTGAGGAACCACTTCGACGGGTCAGCGGGTCGGAGAGGTGGTAGAGGCGGCGGGGCCGTACCTCTGGGACGTGGAGACGGACGGCGCCCTCCTGGCGGGGGACTTCCTCAAGGACCTCCTGGCTCCCAAGGACCCCTCGAGCCGGGCGGTCTCCCCTCAGATGCCTCAGTTAAGCGGAATGTCCGCGGAGTTCCTTCAGTTGTGCCTGAGTTCAGTCCTACGACGGAGCCTTTGCCAGGAGAGCCTAACTCCGCCCCCTCCGGAGCCCCCAATCCCGTTTTAAAGACAACCGTGACGACGACGACAACTACTGCCGACGGAACAGCGGGAATAAGTGCCAATCCTCTCACGAGCAAACTCCCGGGAGTCCTCACCGAAGCTCCTGGGAACCTCATGCAAAAATTCAGCGATTTTACTCATAGCGCCATCGGAGGAGGTGGGGAGGGCGAGGGAGACTCAATTCTTTCCAAAGGGAAGGATCTCATCTTCAAGAGATTTGGTTTCGGGGGTACTTGAGTCAGTCACACAAATAATCTTTCGGCCTGGTCGGGCTGGGTCTTGGCCGGACCTAGCCTTTTTTGGCCTTGTTTGCCTTTCCCTGCCTATACATACCTAAGTCACTTTCCGCCGGCGGCCTCTTTCTCTCCCGCGACGACGCCTTCTAGCTCTAGCCCTCACTATCCTCACGCCCACGCCAAGACAAATACCTGTGAGCATCCAAACGACGACTCTCCTCAAAGACAAACCGCCGCCCGCACCCGGCAACAAAGAACAATTCGGGAGAGACAAACGACGACAAGATTTCTTGTGCTGGTGCTAAGGACTAGCCGGCGGAAGAGCAGTCAGTAGCTACGTACTTACTACTACTACTACTATACTACATAATAATAATAATATTATACTACTACATACTAACTAACTACTATTACAAATAGATACAATACTAACTGTAAATATATGATCCTCCTCCTCGCATATAATTACTTGATCTGACATACAAATAATATACAGAATACTAAACATAATGAGGTAATGGTAGAGAAACTTCTATGTTATGCTCTGTGTACTCGTTTCACATGATGTTAAGCCAGATCTATAGGTCAGTACAGTCACCTATGTTAGCTACTACATTGCGGATATGTACATAGACACACATAATATTACAACATTCACCAAAGTAGACATTCAAAGAAATTCTAATTCACAAAGGGTTCCATTATTGTCTTTAAACAATTATATCAGCAATTCAAAGCTCTATTACTATCATCGCCTGTCTGACGAACCTCCAGGATTTGTTTTGATGACTGAAGTTGTAATTGTAAGATTGCAACATTAATACACGAAGGACTTGATGTCTTCTTGAGGCGACGATACTAGAGATGTGAATTTCTGATGGCATGGTCTAAAAACAATGAAAGAGCATTTTTGTGAAGGTAAGAGATTTTTTCGGACGTTTACTTTGGTGAATGTTGTAAGAGATAGATAGGTACTGTTATGTGTCTACATGATAAGAACTTGTACTAGCATGCATCCTTCTCATTCGGTCCAGTGAAAGTGTTCTACCTACTAACATTACTATACAACTAATTACAACTAGGTACTGATACAATTAATTAATTTATGGACTAGAGTAGCTAGGGATTAATTAATGTGAATTAATATATTATTGTAATTAACATGTGTACGGCTGTACTGTGCTCTACATTGGTGCAATGCAATCACACAAGATACTATGACTAAAAATAACTATCTATGTAATCTCTCCTTTCGAGGGCTCAATAACTTCATTTCCAACCTCACTGCCTTTTCCGAAATGAAAAAAGCATTCTGTTCACATATCATTTACTCATCCGGTCAAACTCAGTCGGACTCGACCACTCGAACAAAGGACATTTTCGCCTTTTCCATTTCAATCGTTGTATGCAATGATGTAATATGTAAGCCAATCCAAGGGACTTTGTCTGTCTAACTTTACTACCTTCTATGAATGAGTATTCATTACTATATCAACACTATACATACATACTATAAATATTTAAAGCTGTTTGTTGGTGTACTACAGAATTCCGACGTCCTTCACCTCTTCACTTCAACAAAACACTCAAAGTGAATACTTAGAGCCACAGCCCAATCCAATAGAGATCAGCTCATCCCGAATACTATTTACTCATCCCTCTCCTCTCGTTGTTGGCTAATCAAAATCCTCTCTCACTCTCTACTCTCTCTAATCAATGCAAAACTCTATCTGATTGTGAGCCGTAAATATCCCCAGCCCTTCTCCTCCTACAATTAAATTGTCTCAAAGCTGAATGCTAATCAATTTATAATTAATACGCAATAATACAAATTCTACTAATAATATATTAAGCTCATAGACTAGTCTCTAGCTCTATGTATACAGTCAATCAATACAAATTCACTGAATCGACTCATTATATACAGATATATACCTATAGTACATATATTATGTATATATATTATAGGGTTATATATATGTATGCATTATATGACTACTAAATATATAGAAATCTAGACCGGAAATAATATTTCGTAGAAATTTAGCAACTCCACTCCTGTCGTATACAAATTACCAAAATATATCCGTACTTGCAGCAGAGCATTCTTTCAGTTAAAGTACACATGCCATTGAATTTATTGAAATGAGATGCAGTTGGAAAGAAAAATAACTCGTTAGACAACCAAGTATAAGTACCTACATACTTAATATATGCATCAAATACATTTACTTCCAAATATATGCCTCATTCGGTATAAAATAACACCGTACTGTATTATCCCAACTTGAATGCTGTTATTGACATTTCTACAGTAATAAAAGTGTACTGTGTACCATGCATGCTCAAAAGATTAGATAAATTCCCAGTTTGCCAGTAACTGGTTGTGGTGAGGGTGACGTCGCATCCAATGTACACAACCACATTTATTTACCGACTCAAAACATTAATTTTCTTCAGTTTTTAAGAGTAAAATAGCTATCCATGTGCAACTGGATACATGTACTTACCTACATGTAAATATTCTGATCCGGAAAATAAACGTGTTTGTAAGCATTCGACGTGACGTGACGCAGCACGCAGCCATCTCAACGAGTTACGGCTATAAGCTAGGAATTTATCTCACCCTCTGAACATGTATGCTGTATGCCTAATCATAGTTACATATTTATTAGGGTGTTAGCGCAGACAATTACAAAACTTCCTATAATTCTGTCGATTTAAAAATTATTATGTCGCTACCGACGTTTGTACACACAAAATAAAGACTAAATTATTATTATTATTATTAATCATTTGAAATCATTACTTTCCAACACGATTTAAAATTTGTACAATTATGTATTATGTATAATATGCTGTACAATATGCTATTACGCATTTTATGGGATTTGGTTTACCTGTCTAGTTCATCGTTGTCAGCGCTAACTCTCTATTATTAAGCAACTAGGTAACTACGGTAATAATAAACTGAGATAAAGCAGGTGCGAAAAATTGATCCAGGCAGTCCAACCAATTGTAAAATATGTTTACTCTTCCAACAAGCCTAATCTTATTATAATCTCTTGCGGGATAGTAAAGGTCCTAGTCTTGATATTTATGTAGACTAGGTAGTCGTATTTACAATGATGATTTAGCATTCATACAAAACAGAAATGCCTTATAGACGAGATGCACATGTAATTAGCATCCGCACCGTTCTCTTTCCGGGTTATCGGGAAAAAGACTCCATTATCCTTAAACAAGCGGCCCTCAAGACCACCCAGGTATTGTGCAGTTCGCCGTTTTTTTATTTATTTTATATTGTGCCCACACGATTACTTCAATAATCAGTACACATTTAAAAAATATTTCGTCTCTCTTCGCCGTCTTTGCTATAGCCACAATTTTTGGTATAAAAAGTAAAAACGTTCTTGTGGCAGTGGGGTAGAAAAAATACATGGAGATAAACCATAGTCGCTAATTTGTACTACGAAAACAGAATATAAACGGCAAACAAAGTACACTATCAAAAGCTGTTCTTTTGCAATTATATCTAGTAGAATAAAATTTGGGTCATTTTTTGCCTCCTTCATATTTTCAATAAAGGTAGCCGTTGACTTCTAAAAATAATTAATTCATTGTAACTGAGAGATTCAAAGTTAGCCGCGTGAGCTGGATGACGGGGCTTAAAGAGAATGCTGCTTTTTTCGATGACTAAAGAACGGTACGGATGGAAATAATCATGGCTTCCCTATTTATCCCTGCTGAAAGCTAGTTACCTATTCTGTAGGGATTTCAATGCGAAAGTAGTAAGATCTGTACTTTTCCTCTTAAAATGAAAGACAAGAAGAGCCTTTACTGAATGATGATCTGATATTCATCTTGGACTTCTGACTTCTAAGCTCACCCGCGGAAATTTCGACAGCAAAGTAGATGAAGGAAGTATAAGAAGATTAAATGCGTATAGAGAAGCTGCGTAGAGACTAATGTACTATACGATAATAAAATAATAATATGAGGATGACTATCTGAATCAGCGCTACTTACTGAGTACATGCTAAATAAATGGTAGAGCCCAGCCCGATATTTGCCTAATTCCCTGAAGAATCCCATGGAGAAAGTACTTGAGCCCTGTCGTTGTTGTTGTTGTACTGTACCTTCTGCTGGACGGATCTGAAATGTAAATGACCTGCTCGTCTCTATATCGTAACGTGACGATAAATTAAACGAGAGATAAAAACCAACAATCGTATAGTTACTGCAACATAAATAATTACTATAATTGCCTAATTTGTGCATAAATAACAATATACTGATAGTACACTAACTAACAAGGACACTAGTACTCATTAAACTAAACGACCTATAAACTGATTGAATAAGACATATATACAAACAATAATACGAGATATTATGCCATTATTTCTATTCATCGAAACAATATTTCATGTACATACCTATTAATTATATTATGAGTGTGTAGATTGATTGAATGAGTGTGAATTGACAAATCCATCAGTACCATAAGTAAATATTTGACAAAGGCTTTTATCTTTGCTCTACTCAATCTTCTTGTATTCTCATAAATATTTTTCGTGTGTCGACGTCTTTTCATTCATACTTCTGTCTCTGTCCATCTGACAGTCAATCAGTAGTTTCTGTAGAATAGTCCTCTCTCAAATTCCACTCTCTTTTGTCATACTGATTACCATGTTTTTGCTTGGTACTGTAAATCCACTTTGTGCCTTGTTTTCTTGCTGTGCAAGATAGTAATGCAATAATGATACAAAAATAATAGTGGGTATTCATTACTTTCGGGTATATCTGTTCCAATGGCACAATACGTTTACGTTGCAACCGTTCTAGGGGATACCATGCAGGGAATGGGATTTGAGAAAGGGAGCTATAGCTACGTACGCTGACGAAATCACTTCGTTCACTTATAATATTTATGCAAGTACTTGACTGTAAAATACAATGTTGTTATTATTCACATAAAAAATGTTCAAGTTAATTGGGTTAATTCATCACAATCAGTGTACGTAAGTAGTAATAGTAGCTACTTATACCATACCTACCTACTTAAGTAAGTAGATATTGCATTATACTATACATGAACTAGGTAATTTATAGATACAAATTATGTAACAGTGTAATTTTCCTAAGCGTTCAACGCTGTTACATACTTTCATCTTAGTACTGACGTTGGTTGTTTCTATTATTCATCTAGGTAATGTAAATTTCCATACTAGTGAATACTGATAAACATAACAATCAATTCCATGACAGATGGCATTTACAACAATACTTTATTTAGTTGAAATGGACACGATATCTTTTTTTTGTCCAGCACTAGATGGAATCACCTGAAAAGAAACAAATTACATTTTTCTCCTTCAGTTGGGTTTTTGTCCATATTTACTAAATAAAGTACGACCATTAGTTTCCTCTCTCTTCTCTCTCTCCCTCAAATCAATTTTGTAACTGGGTCTTATGAGAAAGAAAGTCGTCAGGATAATATTCAACTTATTGTAGAAAGATGAAAGAAGATTAGCAAAACTAAATTATCATGTATCCTCCAAATATTTACGGAATTATGTAATGCCGTTACAATCGTAACTTTTCTGTAAACAAAATGCTTCATTTCCTCATTTTTTGGTTCCAATAAAAACAATTAAGACAAACTACAGTAATGTGCTTCTTTGTCGGTAATCGCAGCAAAAGTATATTTACTTTTTTTATCAAAGTATAATTTTTCTATTGCTATTTTATAGCTTTTGGATTTAATAAAGTCATGAACATTACTAAGTACTAAGTCAGGGCGTGTAAATAAGTAGCACGCTCTCGACACAAAATATATATTGGAGTATTACAGTTTAATTATGTATCTATATCCTCAATAAAGAATTTCTTTATATTTATGGGAAATACTAGCAATTAAAAATGCAGTAATGTGTCCTTATACTTACAATTAGTAAAAAATATAAACCCACATGATATTCATTCTTCATGACAAATTTGACAAAGAAACTACAGATTAACATACCAGTGTGACATACATGATACACTTATGTACATTAATTATAATACTAACAATAATACATCATACATTAAAATAACTGTATAAGCCCATTCACATAAATAATATTATTTACCTAATATATACCTAATGTACATAATCATAGCCAACTAAATATCAACAATTATGCATAAGTTTTTCAATAAATGTTAATTGACAGATGTTAAACTTACTATCTACTTCAGTTTAGTGGTGGCTACTCGCTTAGCAAGTAATACCCGGGAAGAATAAAGTATTCCTCGTCCGTAGCGTAGACCGCGGACGACTATGTAAAATCATAGTCCTCCGTGGCTGCACACAAAGACACAAGCAACGAACGACCACGAGATATTTAACGTTGAACGGTGAGCGAATGAGAAGACATGACACAGGAACCTTCTTTTTTAAATGTCATAACGTGTCATAATTTTGGTATGATTTCCTGTAGGACAATAATGTTTTCGAAAATACCTACACTTGAATATGTATCCAATTTTTGTTTTTGTATTGCAATTGCTATATTATGCTAATGGCAACTTAGCTCATTATTACGAAATAGTCAAGTTTGAGAGGTAAATATTAAATTGTATCATAATCTTTTGCATATTGTACTAAATTAGTTCCTGTGCCTTGTTATCTCAATTGCATCTTACACTGTGCAATATTTTCTCTACTCGACCGCTTTTTGTTTCGTCCCCTTGTGGGGCCGCGGACTGATAAACGTTTATTCATGCCAATCGTTAGTCGCTGAGCGAGTAGACACCATTACTTCAGTTACATTTACGTGTTAACGGTATTTTTGTGGAAAACAAATACAAACGATACCAAGACAAAACTTTTGGCATCCAATTACCAGCTACTACATATAGGGCTAGCCATATATATGTACACACGGTCTAGGCTCTCTAGCACCGAAACGGAGACTGCTCTGACTGCTACCAAAATGAGGTGACCATTCGAAAGAGGACAAAATTTTCAACAAAATAGGCTATCGTGATTATTTATCAATTATTTTTCAACGAATTTACTTGCGCTCATGGCGGAATAGCGATTCCCATGTAAAACCCCCGTCAGTGTGCACGCGTGCACACTGTAGACCCTAAACGGAGGCTGCTACCAAAATGAGATGACCACCAATGGAAAGAGGAAGAAATTGCTACAATTTAGTTGAAATAGTAAATTCCAATGTAAATGGTGAACAAAATAACAAGAGCGATTTTAAAATGGGAAGATTCCTTCAGACATCCCCATTTTCAATCCGTATGTTATGGAGAAATTCTCCCAACCGAAATGGCCTTTCTCCATACCCGAACGGGTGTGGCTAGTCCAGGAATACCATAAATGCAGCAGTTTCAACGAAGTTATCCGCCGAAGCAGACGAAAATTTCCAAAATCGGATCCTGATGGTAAAAAATATTTAAGAATCCACTCAATTACACGTGCTAATATAGCATTTTCGTACATTTTAAGGTCCAGTCTATTGATTTCAGTGAAGTTTTATAAAAATGTTTTTATAGCCTATTTTGTTGAAAATTTTGTCCTCTTTCGAATGGTGGTCACCCCATTTTGGCAGCAGTCTCCGTTTAGGTGCTAGAGAGCCTAGACCGTGTGGACATATATATGGCTAGCCCTGTACACCTACTATTTACATGTCATTATGTTGATCTAGTTTAACTTCACTCGGCACTCCTCAAAATCTATCTACTTTTTTCATCTTGTGAAAATCATCATTTTCTTGGGTACTAAAAGTTCGCAGAAGCAGAGAAGCGACGTTTGCCGAAGCCGAGGTCCATATTCGCCAAAGTGGAAGTATATACAGAATTCGAAGAAAAACAGCCGAATGCAAAGAAAGTTTGCCGAAGTGAAAGTAAATGTGGAACGCCGCCACATTTCCATTTGACATTTACTTCGGCTTCGGCAAATTTCCATCAGTTCCATCCCGCAGCTTCGGCATAATTCCATTCCACCCACCACATCGACAAACTTCCACCTCTGCTTCGGCAAACTTTCTTTGTTCGATTAACTTCCATCAACCTCTGCATACTTCATCTTCGGCAAACTTTGCTTGGGCTCCTGCAAACTTTCAGTACCCCATTTTTCTTTGAAAGTAATTTTTGCCAATTCAATCGGCATTCTAAAGACAACCTTGTACAAACTACTTATCTATAATAATCTAACGTACATATATTGATGTAGGTATTAGAAAAAGTGCAAAATTTGCTAATCTGCATATACACAAAGATATTAGATAATGAATGGCCAAAAAGACGAACTTAAAATAAACCTGCGAATGTTTTTGTGAGTGAAAATTCAGCAAAAACTCGTGTGGGACAGCTACGGATAAAATGGCTTACAATATATCACTATTTCTTATTAACAAATTTTAGAAATCTAAATTCCTAATTCATTCCCCGATAAAATTTAGACAGTTTTTGATAAATGCCGAGTGACATTTCACTAAAAAGTTCGAAACTCAATAGTTATCCTTTATTTTAATGCGTCGTATGATTATCTGTAGGATGCGTTTAAATTGTAAGCCTTTTTTCAAATCAAATTGAAATTACTAAATTACAACATTACAAGTACACAATATTATGAAGCGTTTTGAAAATTAGTAAATGGTGGTTAGTTTAACCCATCTGAGACGGAAGTTAATTTTTCATTTTTTTCCTAGAACTTTTTTAAGAATGCTTTATAAAAAGAAGTAGCAAGTAGCTATATAAAGTTGTTGGATTTGAGGACAGAAACATTACATTCTGAAATTTACGCATTCATATATATTTAATTTGCGACATGATAGGGAGCGTACATATATTACGAAGACCACTTTTTTCACTTTAGTAACAGACACAAATGATTATATTACACATACAAAATTCTCTACATGACTAACCTAGCCATGCATGCATCAAAATTAAACCCATGAATTAAGTAGTTTATGGATATTATACATGACCTACATAAAGTACACTATAAATATTTGGAAAATTATAGCTTTATAAAAATTACCTAAATGACGGATTATGCAAACAGAAAACGGTACAGATTTCTGGAAACACACAAGTCGAGTCTGTATCTGTAGATATTCAAAATCCCAAAATACTGTAGAATTATAGCACATGCACTCAGCTTACTAAATATTCGTTAGTAGTGTGTGTACAATATCATGTGAATGTATGTATTTACCAAATGAGAATGACAGTATAATAATTAATTAAAGAGTCAGAGAGGTTTACGGGGTATGGGAGTGGAAAGGAAGGATTGACGTGTAGTGTACGTATGATGTTTTTGGTGCGTATTTACTGATCTGTAATGTACAGTTATTATACGTACAGAAATGAAAATAAATGTTTGATTAATATTTGAAATGAAAAGACAGTAATCTATCGAAATTGTGTATTGTTGTACTATTTGCTAAGATAATATTATTAATATTACATGCTAATAATTATTAATTTTATTCTGCGCCTAGGGCCATAGTCATGTTACATAATAAAAACGCATTGTTATTCTAATTAGAAACTAACCTAACAATTACTATAAGACACCAAATATAATCTGTGAGACTTGTTCCATGTGTGAATACCCCAATTCCCTAGTAAGTAGTATGAGAAGCCATGCAAATGCACAATAATCAATCGAAACAATCCGTTTCTATTAATATATACATTTAAATAACGCCTACCACTAATTACTAATTACCTAGGTACTATTATAACTACGAAACAAAGACAAACACTATGATACAGATTATGAAATCTCATTTCCAATGAGAAAATCATTAATGAAACAAGTATTTGTTGGTTGAAATTTTTTAATGCTAAACTACATAGTTACTATATAGGTAACTTCACATATTATATAATAATATTGTTGGTACCTTTAGTATTGTCTGTAGAAATACGAACCAAGGGAAATATCTTTAAAAGAGCACACACAAGGAGACATGAAAGAATGAGTATACACATTTATGGCAATATACTTTCACTTTTGATGAAGGGACTATTATTATGCAACTCGTAGAAATAGGCCAAGGAAATTGAGGAGATGTGTAAAATTGGGATAGGAAAGGATTGTTGAAGGGCTCTGTTTAATTGCTGACAAACAACTTCTCAGCTCACTAAACTATTAACTGAAACTTGAACTACATAAGCCATACAGTTTTTGCAACTTTCATTTTGGATCAGATTACAAGAAATTATATCTAAATGTATTAAAGTAGTTTCTATTTACATGTACACGAACACATGTACAAATAACGGATGCAAGAAGAAAAAAGAAACAGACAAATCAAGCAATATTACTGTAGCTATGTATATTTAGAAAGTGATAATGTATTTTAATTAGCTTTTATTAGTTTCATCACGAATAAAGGTTTCAAGCGTTGGGATTTCAAATTAATGAATATTAATTAGCTATAAATTCATTAAGTATTTTTCTAATTGTAAGTACTCTATAATAGCTATTCATGAAATATGCCAATGTCTTTTAGCAGAGATGTGTTTATGCCTTCCCTCTTCCTCCTCTTCAATTAAATACATATTTAAATAATACTGGTGATGATAAATCCATACCCACATATTGTAGAACTCAAAATCAATATAGTACGGTACCATTCATGAATGGCTCTTTTTCTGTTAGGTAGGATTATACATTCATAATTGTACATACCGCAGTTCCGCAGTCCGCAGAATTAATGCAGAGTCACCTGAACAATTATAAATCGTTACAACTGTAGTCAAGTGTTACTGTAATTATTATTAAATGTAAATACTAGAAGGTAACTGAAAAAGTACATGTAATCTGTTGCTAAAATGTACTATATTAATGTCTTACTAAGGATAATTATTGTCCATTCCATTAAATGTCAATATGCAACATAATTTTATTCAGTTGTTCAACATTTTCTTAATTACCAGTTTAGCTACCTAACATAAAGAGTTTCCATAAATTATTCAAAGTAGAGATTAGTAGAGATAAGTACCTATTCATGTGTAGTGTAGTGACTGGTTATTGTTGTCTTACTTGTTGAAGGAATTTTTCAAGTTATTTGAAATGCAAATCTCTTTTATTTTTCAGTCAACACCACTTACCTAGTGCAAAATTCATATTTCTTATAGCAACAGAGATATTTCAGATCCTAGTAAAATTTAAATTACCTGACACTAACTACTACATAATTACCATTAGAGCATCCGGTACATTATTCTGCATTGATTTATATCAATGCTTTTTAATTTTCCCAGTTTTACATTTCTTGTTGGAATATTGATTCAATGTTGAATGAAGATCAGAAACTTCATCAATTTAGACAGTAAGAAAATCTAAAATCACTCATTTAAATTCCATCCGGTATTTTCGCTATATATTTGTCATGCATTGTGTACATAAGCACTTTCGTCAATATAATATGAAAGCAACTCTCCAAACGTCTGAAAATATCACCACTGAGAAGACGGATTTGAAAATTTCACTGTCATGATGTGTAGGATGCTCGTAAGCGTTCAGGAGTATGAAACTTAAACAGTTACAATCGAAATCCTGAATCATAATCTTTTAATTAACTTTGAGGATAAATTTAAAAGGAAGAATAAAAAATGCGCCATAATAACCCCTGTTGATTGTGTTGATTGTTTTCATGTTCATGTTCATTCATGTTTGTTGAAAGTCTTTAAATCATACAAATATAGAATCTGAAAAATGCCACAGTTTTTTGAATAAAAATATTTGACGAGTTTTCGATTCATAATATCTGTCTTCAGATAATTCACCCACAGCTTACAAATAAAAACTACTGCTAAAATAATTTTCTGAATTACAAATATTAAAATGGTTCTTAATAATTTTTTACGATGGCTATGTTGCTGAATTTTTAATGGGACTGAATTATTTCTCCAGTCCAGTTTATTCAATTTGATTTCTGTTCATACATATAATCATCCATTTTGCAGGATCCAATGACAGAGCTTGAATGGATATTACTGCTTAATAATGGCAAGTGTTTTAGACATCGCACATTTGAAGGATAAGAAAAGCATATTATACATATTGTGTACTGTGTGTGTAGGGAGCAGAAACGAATTCATTCCAAAGATGGTAAAGATACTTCGGACAAAATTCCCAGATTGTCTCCCAGTTCACCAGGAATGTACTCAAACAACCACAACAAATTGGTCACCACAACTAAAAAGTTTAAACAACCCGAAGAAAGCATGAGTCAAGTGAAAGCAATTTTCAATGGGTCAAAATATTTCATTGTTTCGTTTCAAAATGGCAAAGGCAAATAAATACTCACGAATTTCTCCTTCGGCTAACGTGTCACTGAGTTCAGGGCAATAGCCTCGACAAGCCTCTCTTGGACTTAGACGGATGTGATTGAAGCCTCTCATTTGATAGAGCATCAGCAAACTGTCAGTTGCATCTATCTGAAATGATCAATAGTAAAGTATTAACCAGTAGAAATGTTTGTAAAGTGCAGTAATACCACTTTCACTTTGAGATATTAATGGTGACAGGCTGGGGAAAGTCTAGTATACTTTATATAATTAACATAGGTGAGTGTCAAAAAGGGGGTTTGCCTCTTGCTGTAAAAGTGATTTGTTGCAGACTAATCAAAATGTCTACCTTTTTGTATACTCGGCCACGGAAGTCGGAAGACATGAGTACCCAGTTAGATCCGGTAAAATCCAGGGAATTAGAAATGAAATAAGGTCGACGATAAAATTGTCGAGTTGCTTTGGCACCATCTTTTTGGCAATTTTCCCTAGTAATGCAAATATCGTTGGCGAATATTCAATTAGTTATCAATAAATGCTACTGCTTTTAAAAAGAAATGAACGTTACCAGTGAAGAAACCATTGATGAGTATGAGGACTGTACAACTTTCTGAGTATCCGAATGAAGTCGCCATACGCGACTCTTAAATTCGTGTTGATATTGCAGACTCGGTAATTGTCGTGCTTTAAGTACATCTGAAAATTTTCAAAACTTTGAAAATGTATTTATCAGCACGATACTGCGTATTGAGTTATGACCAGGGGTACAAAAATATACTTTTAAATCTCAAAATTTGTTGAGTTATGCTGAAAATTTCGAACTTTAGTTAAATCGAGGAAAATTTTGCTACATATTCAAAAACATGAAAAGTGCCCCATAATGGGACCTTAGTACAACCAAAATGATATCCTTAACTTTTAATAGATAGAGAATAAATCGGAGGTGTTTTACCAATAGTCCTCTTGGAAAATTTGACAATTTTTTAAAAACCACGAATTTTTGACATAAACAACTTTATGTTTGTGACCATTGTGTTAAAGGATGTTGAGATGCAAGCATGGTACCCGTTACACATATTATTTTGCATACTTATAGAAATGCATTTTGAAATCCTCTATCACCAGGCTGTAACTCAATACGTGGTAGTGGTGGTTCAATGGCACTGTCCTTTTGTTAATGTTAAGTATTTAATTAAGGGTGTCAGACTTACCTCAGTAATGTTGTCAAACCAAAATTGATCCGTCTTCATTATTGTCCAGTCTTCCATTGCGTCAGTGACAATGAAAGGTTTTTCTCGTTTTATGAGTTGCTCGATCACCGCACTTTGGCTGACATTGGAAACGCGTTGAATCTCTTCTAGAGTTTCGCACAACTATGGACAGTAAAGTATTACATTCCTATAAGGTGATTTTGGGATAACTCAAAAATGTGACAAAACAGTAGAAAGCTGTAGACCAATATGCTTCCCCGATTTTTTTGGAATGGACTGTCATTAACAATGTACACAGCTTTGCAATTACATAACTGAACTATTTACTCTTTAGAAAATGAGGCCGAAATGCTCGCCGAATTTTATGAAATGAATATCCACTTATAAGAGGCCTCGCAGCAGTTCAGTTATGTAATTGCAAAGCTGACTGAACTAGTTCAGTTATGTAATTGCAAAGCTGTCAACATTGTTAATGACAGTCCAGTACATATTTAGATCAAAAATAAATACTTCGGTGGTATACCTAAATAGAAACAACGATGTCACTAAATGAAATGAAATTAATTTACATTACAATCGTCCGGATTGAGATCTGGAAATTCGAAAAATGGATTTCTCACGAGGCATCGACTGTAATAGAGATCTGTCCAATTCCAAAGGGGTAGTACCTATATATAAATTAAATTTTACAATACGCTAAAAAATATCATTGCGTAATTTAAAGATGTGATAATTTTTTATGAATTTAACTGTCATTTTAATAAGCAATTGTTGGATTGTGAAAGGGGTATACCTACCTTAATGAGAGCGATCCGAAGAATTGCCATTCCATGAAAACGAACTGCTTTTAATTGCGGGACAAGAGCAGCAGCCAAACATCCGATCATTATGCAAATGACAACCATCTTCACATTCTCCCTCAATTTGGCACGGGAAGATTTTTCATTTCCTTTGCTTAACTGTCGAAGAGCGGCAGATCTAGCTTTTTTGGACTCGAATTGGATGTTTAGAGGAGAGAAGACTTGGAAGATTTCCTCTTTAGTCATCCCTTGCTGTTGACATTCGTCTAAGATGCTCAGAATTTCAGCTTCCACGATTGCCAGTTTAGATTCCATTGTAGACTTTGTTTTAATTTGTTTGGTTTGTTTTATTTACGCTAAATAACTGTTGGTGTCAAGTTTTGTCTGGAAATTTCAACTCCACTGAGTTACGAATTATAAAAAGGAAGATCCGATTAAGTAGAGTGTGGAGAATTCTAACAGCAGGAAGAAAATGCTCAGAACTTGACATCCCTCTAAAAGTGATATGTAGGTATAACGAAAACAAAATATCGGAGCCTGAAGCTGTTCGTAGTAAAAGAGTGAAACATATGCTTTCACCTACTCTTGCTACACTCTACACTTTCATTTCATACGCGTATAGTAAATCTATATAAGGAAATAGTCACGCTTGCGTTCAAAGCCCATTGAATATCTTATCGATCGAATTCAGACGAACATTTCCCCGTGTTTGTCAAAATACCTAAAAGGTGTCCTAAGACTTAGAATCAGGATTCACAAGCACCTTTGTGGAGAAATTTGAGAGAAACACGCCTCTGAGCAGGCTGCTAATAATATCATCTTTGCCCATGCGAAAACATAATTTCCAAACTTAAAATGTAAATAATTTAGGTTGGTACCCTATACTCCTAAACTTCTGATCTCTGTTCTAAATACTCTACCATCTACATACTTAACTAGAGGGATGCGTTTTATGTCACGGATTATAATTTTGTGTTAATGAAAATTACTACCAACATGAAAACATTTTAAAGTTGTGCATATAAATACTTGAAACTAAACGATGTAGCCATACGAAACATAAATGCATTGATTTACAGTACTGAGAAACCGGTATGGGCAGGCATGACCATAATAGCATGTGTAGTTTTTTTTTTAAACTGTAAAAATATAATGTACTTATACTTATTTTGCAATAGCAACCAAGTCAAGTAGTTTGAGTGGGCAGAAAGTATTATTCTACTTTACTTCAAGAGTAAAATCCTACGTTACAAATCACACGGTTGACTTTCCTTGTAGCATGCCTTTTCTTTTCGAGTCAGTGAGCGAATGATATGATTTGGACAAGCATTTTTCATGGAAATAATATAAAATTAAAGGTTCTGATGGTAAACTTAAGTTATTTTTTCGCGAGTATGCATGCTCATTCATTTTTTAATAAAAAATTGTTCATATAAAATCAAGGACAACAGTTGGTAGCATTTGGAAGTTTGCCCTTGTCTAGCATATATTTATCTTGAATAGGAGCTTTCATTTCCCTAAGAAAATGTTATTAGACGTCCATCATTCTCCTGGTCTGTCGAATTAGATAAATAATTTCTACTTCATTCTAGAGACACCACCTGTATGTTTGGGCCTTTGTTAATTGAGTTGAAGAGTGAAAGCAGTTGCTGTTCACATATAGGATAAAGGGAATTTTCTGAATAGGGGTCAATGATGGGTGTATAATAAAATCGGAAGAGTGTCCAACGAATAATGCAGGCAGATATATTTTATGATGCTATATCTGTCGAAAGAAATGGCAAGCTTCAAATGGCATGCCGTAGTATATTCCCAAATGTGACACACCGGTCTTTTATTACTTTAGAAAATACACGATGTACATAAGATGGTTCATATGGAATTACTAAAAGGTACTTACAACGTTCTTTATTATAACCTGCTTATGTATGTCGTAGAAAGTACTGCTATTTTATTTCCAAGTTTATTTCTAGGGGTATTCATAAGGAAGTTTAGCGTTCTTGACTTTCTCCAAGTAAAATTCACAAAATGAAAGGAAATGTAGACATAAGGGAGTAGTTCTGCTTTTAGAAAAGTGTTGAGTGCTCAAAAGCTTTTTATTTACTCAACAAAATATTGTTTCAACACGAACGCCCCATTTCTAATTTAAACCAGTTTATCAAAGAGCCTAAGTTTGCTTTTACAAATTCTTACTTGACTAGAACCAACTACTTATGCATGCACCATTATTGTTATTATTAATAGATATTATTAAATTAGTACTTACTAATATTTAGATATGCTCATTATTTTTTTTAGGAAAATTAATAATTATATAACTTATAATAGTAGTGTGAAAAATACTTTTCAACGTCTTAACCAACTAAGGGAGTGTATTTTAAACGACATTAAAAACTGAGCGGTAAGTTTGATTTAGTATTGGTACCTAATAATCTATATAAGGTACTACTCTTGTATCTGTCATGTCATTCATATTAAATGGCACCTACTATTTATATTCGCTGTGAATTAATGTCCAAGTTAAGAATGAGAAAACGGAAAAGTAAGTAACTGCACAGACACTGACAGGCTACATGGCTTTATAGTGTAGTATGGCTAGAAAGAAATTCAAATACCTACTACACAAATTCTATGAACGTCAACATTAAGAATGCAGAAGTAGGAATTAGTTATTAGTTCTACGGATGTGAAGACAGATAGTTAGATGACATGACAATTATAGTAAAAGGTTGAGATGGAATTGATGAATATCTGTAGTCTGTTAACTTGCTTAGAAAGGAGGTGATGTATTTGCTTAGTTACGTTGATACGTTTGCTTTAGATATACATAGATAATGATAATGCTTTTCCTTTCTTTTCCTTGAGAAGGAATAGACAGGAGGAGGATCCATAAGGCGGATGTGTGGACAGATAGCACTGGAGATTATTACACTACCTACCTATAAATAGGGTTAAGTTGTAAGTTAGAGGCACTATGTATGAATAGGTAAGGGCCTTATTACTTCTTTGCATTTTTACTCTTTTGTCCGATAAATTTTCTTTCCTTTAGGTACTTGTATTATCCGGTTCATTATAACGTTTTTTTTATCTTCTACGTAACTACAGAGTCAGGTCCAGCATAACTCAGGTCGCATTTATCTTAAATCACCAAATTTTTTCTCTCTGAAAATTCAAAAGAGACAGTGGGGTAATTAATAATGAAGGATGCCATTACTTACTTATCTAGGACATTAAAGTATATCGAATAATAATTTTCTAAATATAAGCGTGTTCTGCTTAGAGTCGGCGCAGTATAATAATTCTGCAAATAGTCAAAAGTAAATACTAAAGTGCTTTATGGCCAGTTATTTGTAGTTATAACTTGCTACGTATTTATTTGTACGTGTTCAGAATGCCCAAAGATTGATGTGAATGATTCAAATAACAGTAGAGTGTGTAGAGTGACAGTCATGATAATAATTGTGACACTAAATGCACATCTCTTGTCACAAACTACTCGGTGACCAATAAAGAACAGTACGAAAATAGAAATGTTTTAAGCAAGGGTAAAAATTTTCTCGAGTACATACATTGCTTATTACCTGGTTTTCTAGACGGAGACACAGAGCGTTGATTCCTTTTTCGAGGAGCGGCTTTCCCATTACTACTGCAATTATCGCACCAGCAGAAACGAAAATCATTAAATGGATTTAGCTATGGTGTGGAAACGACGTCTCATATCGACTTGTCGCAAGGATTTTATAGTACAGGATAAATTATAAACGTCTATTACGTTAGTACTTAAATGGGATTAATCGCATAATATCCGCTTCTGTTGACATTTAATTCAGAGTCAAACAATTCTGAATGAAAATTAGGAAATTGGAGGAAATGTAATTTACTTGTAAAAAAGGATTGGATTAGTTAAAGGATTATAAGGATTATAAGTTCTGTGAGTTTCTACTAAAATGTGCTCCCGCCCAAAATGATAAATATAATCTCAAACAAATACAAATCCTATAAAAGCTGCAATGCTAAAAATGAAAGAATTAGCTCATTGTACTGCAATTGCGTTACACTTCATCAGCGTCACTAAACTACTTGGTGAAATGCCAAGTGCAAGATACTAAATCCTAATCCAGATTAGAAAAGTGTCTTACTTGGGAATAACTCTTTTTCCCTGTACGGCTGGCAAGGAGTCGCTTGAGCCTCCAGATTTCAGAGATCCTCCAGAACTATCCCTTGAGCCGACTTTATCCCAAGAATTATTACGCTTGTGGTTTTTGTATGACTCGGAAAGGTTGCTCATACTGCTAACAAGCATATTCAATTAGTATAATACATTCTAGTATTTAAAACTAGAGCACATATATATTTTCCACTGGTAAAAAATTTTTTTTCAACTAGCAAAAATGAAGTTTTATGTCCAAGCAAGAGATTTCTTTAGCAAAGTACCTTTTCCCGATTCTTCGTTTCTCAAGCTCTTTAGTGATTGCATCAGGCATCTGCTGTGGTGTTCCTGGAGCACTGCTCTTTTGTTTTAGGGGAGGGGAGTCCAAATCCTAAGAAGGAAAATAAATTACTGATAAATAATCGTTTTTATAAAATCGACATTTCCCAAAACACTAGTCAATTTTTTTTTTGCTTTTAAGGCGGACCGCCATTAATTGACTTATACGATTAAATTAATTAAATATGATTTATTAATTAAATAAGAAAAGAAATTATGATATTTGGTCAATTAATAATGAATCATAAGTAATTATGATTGACCTTATTAGGGTCATAGGTGGAGTTGGCCCATATGTCATCATCACGGCGGATGCCATTGACAATCTCATCATCAGACTGGGATTTGTTAAGCATTTCTGCGGAATAGGAGGGTCTTGCCGGGGCAATGGGGGAACGACAGCAAACGCTGTTGACGTCTTCTAATTTTCTCAACAGCCGCTCGTTCTCTCGACAGACGAGTTCCTGGTCTCTAATCAGCAGATCTCTAACCGCAATCAACTCCCAATTTTCTTGTCTTAGAGCCGCATTCTCCGTCAAAAATTGGTGAATTTTATCAACCAATTGCGTTTTCTCCATTTCCTCTAATTTGTCTTTATCGATTTCGTCGGCAATGATTCCATTCGGTGTCACATTACGAGGCCAGCTACCCAATTCTCCTGTTGTCGGCCGATTGACGTGCACAAATTGTCTCAATTGGGAATTCTCCTCCCGCAGAGCTGTTACTTCTCGTTTTAAGCTCACTATTAATGCTTCCCGTGGATCCTATACAAAAAATTCCAAACTATTTATAACAGAACTGCTCAAGAATAAAATCACATCCATCATTTCTCTTTCACAGATTAGAAATAATATATTTCAATTTCATAAATGAAGACAAATGTTAAATGTTTTCATTTAATTGGGCAATAAACATTATAAATTAAAAATGATGATATTTTGATAAAAATGTTTCTCGTCTCAAAACCAACTGGGAGAGCCGAGAGAGGTAAAAGTCCCGACAAAAAAAAACCGTCGCCTCTTTGGTTTTCTAAGGTACAATGGTTTCCAACCATTCCCTTCCCGAAAGTCGAATCGAGTGTAGGTTGTTGTAGCACTATCAGGACGTTTTTAATTCTATGATATGCAGGCATTAACAAAGTAAAAGTACTAACCATGACCACGATGGGTTTTGTCTTGATTCTCTTAGCTCGTGCAGCATAGCGTAGTGTATTCAACGTCTCGCTCATATTGGATTTAGCTGGTGAAATACATGCGATCTGTAAAATAACATGTTAGTGAGTATTTATTATTTGCATCTTTAACAAACTTATGAATAGAATACTTGCAAAATATATAATTGAATTTATGTAACTAGTAACCACAAAGCTCCACGGAAAACATTTAGATTATTTTAAAATGTACAGTGATAACTAACCATTAATGTAACTCCATTTCCGGCTAAACTGTCGGCTAGTAATTTAGTAAGTTTACTATCTCGATAGGGTATGTGCCCACTTTTCTTTTTGGGATCACTAAGAGAAGCGATACAATATCCTAGGACCATAAGACTTTTGTTAATGTTATTTGCTTCTTCTAACGTCTTTCCTTCACTGTGTGTCTTCTTGGTCATCTCACTTCCAGCCAAATCCACAAAATTGAGTTTTCCATGACGAGAAATGAAAACTCCTTCTTCTGACGCCTGTTTTTTGGGAAATGAAGGAAATTACTTTAACCGAAGTAATAGCCCTTGGTGTACAATGACGTAAATTGTGGCCAATGGCAATTTATTTGTATTTATGAGATTCTCTATGTAAATTACAAATTATCGCCATTCCCACAGAAGGGAAAATAGAGTTTTATTTGTCTAAGAATCAGGTGTATAAATATCTTTATAGCTCTGTGTACCGAAGGAGTTACGTAATGAAATTACCCACCTTTTGTTCGGATGTGATATGTACAGTTAAAATGGTATGACTTCGACTGGAATACTCATTCATGTTGTGTCTTCCCACTGCCCGGTTTCTCATCCCTGAAAAACCACATTACCTTGTAGCTAAATGTCTTTTTCAAGGTTCTTTGCACACAAAAGTCCCATCTTGATTTATTTAATCCAGTAATGCTATGAAACTCAATGTCCCACTACAAACATTACTGTCTCGCCTTACTACAGAAATTAAATACTAAAAATAATCTGATTTTTATTATCAGAGTACGTAGAGTATTTAGCACTACTCCATGAAATTAAATCTCTTAGCATCCATTTCCAAAACGTTAAAAAAATCAAAGCAATAGGCAGCATAAATCAATCAAGAGGAAACTGATGCCTCACATGGAACAGGCCATTTATAAGAATAAATTGCAATGAAAGAACAAACCCTCTTCCAGGACAGCAAGAAGGTCATCGAATTCTTCACATTCTACCATAAAAAGATTTTCTACAAAGAATCCCCTGGATTTCTTAGACCAACGCACTGCCAAAGGTTTTCTTGAGGTATTCAGGAGGTCAATAACCTGAAAATATTAAAGCAGACAACACGGTGACAAAAGATTCATCAACGAAAGAGAAATGAATATCTTTTCCCTATATTTCTGTCATATGGCCATTTCATATTTTTGTCACACAAACAATACGCACTGCATTGTTAGCATCTTATGGTAGCAGATACAGTAGATAGATTTTGAAAGCTATCAGTTGGAGGCTTGGGACTTGGAGGGCAAAGAAATTCCTAGTGCAATGTCACAAAACTACTTAAAGTGGAAGGCCCTCTTATAGATACCCATGCATTACTGACGAAGGATGATGCAGTGTCATGGACAAAGTTATTGACATTTTATATATCTATAGTATACTTTCATTGGTATACATTTATTCATTTGATTTATCTGAGTAAATACAGAGCTCCAACCATCCATCCATATAATAAAATGTCATTGTGATCATGTCATGTCATATTTTGTGAAGTAGATGTACGTAGTCGAGTCTTTGTTCCTCCAGCTGAGCTATAACACTTCCTTCTCAACATCAATGAATGGAAAACTGAGAAATATCTACCTACCTAGCAAGGTATAATAATATGACATTATATTCTACTTTGGGTGGATGGTGCTGTAATCGTAGTCGTCAATAGGTAGAGTCTGCAGACTTTCCAAACTCAATGGGAAAGACTTGGGTATCAACAATAAATTTCTGGCTACAGACATTACTGAGCACTAAGCATGCACACCTTAGTTATTAACGGCACTTCAGCAGTCTATCTTTTACAGAATTTGACAGGATCCGTACCTAACTACATATTTTTTCCTCTGAAAAACATTTCAGCTTTCCATGAATGAAAAATGAAAATATACCTACGCACACATTGTGTGTGGACTCCATAAATTAATGACATCATAATCAATATATTCATCAGGAATATGTATAATAATATAAAAGCTATACATATGCCCACATATTTTATGATCACATAATAGCCCCGTGCTAATAAAAACCACTTCATTTCTTTGACGGGTAGAGAGGCAATATGAGGCAAAGAAAAATACAGCATTGATGTCCATTACTGCCATTAGATTTTAGATTTACCTAATTTATGAACTTACTCACTCAATAAATACACTTAAGGTTCACCTTCATTTAGCATTTATAACAAAACTTACTTATTTACATATTCAAAGAAAGGAAAATCTTGAAGAACGAACACTTTAATTAATGGAAAATGATGGCAAATTGAGAGAGTGGTTATAATTAGAGAGTATAAAATTTAGATAGTCATGTACGTAAGAGTCAAGTCCAATTAAAAACTGTTGCAAAATTTTGTTGCGAATCAATAAAATGCTTCAACTAATGAAGTTGCGGACGAAATGATGTTTTGTGTAGGCAAAGGAAAAAAGTAAAACTATTATTTGCTGAAATATTATTTAGTGCTTTGAAGTGCTAATAGTTGCATTAATGAGACCGTTATTTCCTCATTTGAACTAGACAATATTAATAAAGCTGATGGCAAATAACAATCGGAAACATTTTATGATCCATTTTATAAGCTGTACTATATATGAGTTTCATGCTTAAACTTACAATTACATACCTACACTGATCCATATTGTGAATTTGTGAGATCTATTAAGATAGTTGAACAAGGGACTCAAGGCAAAAAACCGGAATATTAGGCACGCTAATGGTCAATGTGCCAAATAATATGCCTCCTTGACATTTTACTTATTGCATTATGAATATTACATGTGGAATTATAGTTAGTTTAGTATTTATATGATTATATAGTATTATATATTATTGTAATACTTATTATTATAGTATTATATGAAGTATAGCCGTCATTATTATAGGAATTCATTATTAGCTACGCCGTAGCTTTAGGTTTAAATAGGTCCAGATTCATCCTGATATCCCTGTAGGTATTCTTAGTTTCACTCTGAGTTTTAGATTCTGCTTTGCATTTAGCAATTCTCTGTAAATAAAAATAGGTGTACACGGCGTGCTGCAAAATAAAAATTGAATTGCCGTCTGTAATTTTGGACGTAGAAGTTGTGTAGGAGGTGTAAAGTAGTCGTATATTGAGATAAGGCAATCAAGTATTCAGAAATAGTCATGAAATACTGGTGAAACGGTACATTATATAGAACATGATATATCCGTGGCTGTCTATACTGCGCCTTGAAATGCTGACGTGTGTTCGTGTGTACTGCATGCCTAGAATGTTTATTCAGATTTTGCAGATAGGGAAGAAGGTATGGCACGCCATGAAACACCATTTAGTATTATTGTACGAAACCTTTGGGAATAATAAGTATCATGAAATAGAAAAGCATATTATAGGTAGGTATGGTCTTACAATACAAACTCCACTATAAAAGAGCATACTTTACGTACGTAGTAAAATGTTGCTTAGCTAGGTAGGTACCCAAGCTAAAGAATGAAAGTTTCTTTCACTTGCTTTCTCCAGCACTCAGCGCTGCTGAACAGAAGCTATTTATTTCCTTCACCAACGCTTAATACTGATAACTGTGTTAACCATACGAAGACACTTGGATAGGAGTAATATGTCATAATATTTAGCGAACGAGTGTTAGCGTATTTATATTGCCGCTATATATGCTGTACCCCTATATATACGGCCTAATAGATATATGGTATAATATAAATATACTCGCACACACTATTGGCCCATTCTAGCAAACACAATCAACTTACAATTGAATCGATGTCCCTTTATAATGCATGATGGAATTTTGCACACAACATTGAAAAGTAGTTATGGAAACCAATGGATCGATGGCTACAGTCAATTTTTTGCACAACTCTTCCATTACTTTTGCTCAGCCTAACAATATTATATATTATTATCCTATTTTCTGTCTATTGCAACTAATAAGCATTAATCCTTTCTCTTCTATCATTTCTGCTTTCTATTTTACCACCAAAACAAACTAGGCAGCTATACTTACATTATAACCACACACACACATCAAAACTATCTCTACCCTCTTACACCCGAAAAGGCATACAATTTGCAATTTGCTAGAACAGAAACTTCGAAACCCTGTAAAATAGACAGCATACTTTACACGCATGCTTAAATATGTGGGAAAATTCTAAAATGAGGGATAAATATTTTATTAAATAATAAACTAAAATTTTTAAAATTGTTTTTAGAATTGGAGCATTGGTATCAAGTTATATTTTAGTAATAGGGATTCTAAATTATATTTATAAGAGTACTTATACCAGTTCCTACGCCATGTCTAAAAATGCTTTAGGCTTAGAAAGTTAGAAATAATATAAATACGACATGACAATCAAGCTAGTTGAGGAGTAAAATGACAGCTAAAATAAGTTCCTATTCAAACGATAATTGATTGCTGCTTGCTCGGCATGAGGAGGAAAACATAATTCTAATGCCTGGCCACGTATCGACATTTTGTTGTAGTGTATTATATACCTACGTGAGAGTCACTCAGAGCACGAGTTTTTCTTGCTGACAACAATGTTCATTCATGTTTCGGGCTTCGTCATATTTTCACTCTTTAAAGAAAGCCAATTTTCCTTTCCATACCTAGGTAATTCTATTTATTTCTCCGTTTCCACATTATTAGCCGAAAATCTGGAAACGTCCTTTTTGTGTAGAGCAGCATTTCTGTCACCCTTGAAACTCACCCATCCGGCTCATTTTTTGAACCAATAACTTTCATAATTCTAATCTACGACTCGGAATCGGAAGTTATTTATTTACTAAATATTTACGACTAATTTATATGCTAGTAATGAACTTAACATAGTAAACAGGCAAACTAAAGTATACGAGGAACAGTACGCTAATAGAAACTATTAGTAACTACACTATGGATAAGTATGCATAAGGGGATTTGTTGGATTTAACCTAATTGTAAGGTACCTAACAAAGGGTGGAGTATTATTCATACAGTACGATTCATATATTATAAGTTGTGTGAATATTTAATAGCAGTATTACAAATATAAGTGCTACTATTACTACTGCCATTATCTCACCTAAAAGCAATTTATCAATTTACGTCATGGAAATAGTCAATCGACTCGATTTGCTATTTTAATGGAATAAAGCAAAGAAGTTGTAACTTTTAATAGCAGTTCTTGTCGTTCGATTAATTTAGCATTCCATTAATTCATTAATATGTTATTACATTTCGCAAGGCCTCAGACATCATTGCTAGTTTGTAACCTTTCTGATTTCTGACCAAGACAAGACGACAAAATTTGCCCAAATAATTGTTTACCTACATAAGTAATAATGCCATAATACCAACCTTCTCGTTGTAGATTTCCAGAAATGATGCCTTCAGCACGAAATGGAAGTCGTTCCGATTTTGGATTTGATCAAATAGGTAGAGAAAGGAGCGGAATACCAGACCGTGGTCTGCAGCAAATGGATCTGGGTTTTTCTCAAACTGCAAAATAAATAAATTCCATTTAATATGCGATTGGGATTTGTGATACTATTTTATTGAGTGGCATTGAACATAGTTTGACCACTTTGACATTCAATGTATAGTACAAACAAAAATCTGACTCTATCAACATTACCACTACAAGTCTAACAACCTGTACCGACAAAAGCAATACATACTGTAATTGCTACACTTACGTCAATATAAACTAACTGCAAAGCCATTTCCATATACTATCATTTCTTAATACTCGGCAAGGAACTGGAAAATTTCTTATTCCTATACAAAATACGTAACAAAGTAACAATACATTATGTACTGTATACATTGTATGCTAATAAACCTCAACCTTAAAGTAGGATCATTATTCTGTTGCAGAACTTTGTCAATAGATCGAGAAAAATAGCTTCCTAGAATGTGCATTTCATTGGCAAGAGGTGAATTATGTTTGTAAAGGAAGAGCCATTGTAAGACTAAAGTCGTAAGAGAGATTGTGTCAAGGTTGATTATTAGCAAGAGAATGAGAATTCCTTTGTCTCTTTGATCTTTTCGAGATTAAAGAAAGAGAGGGGAAAGTCAACATCAAAAAGAAAGTAGAAGGCAAAGGTATAAGGTCGTATTTCATTATTGTCATCCACCAGGCTATTTTATAAGAGTAGTTATAAGGAAGTTTATATTCTACGACACACATCTAAAATGCATCAAAAACTATCAAAACAATTTCATATGGTAAAGTTAGTCTTAAACAGGGTCATTCATAAGGTATTTTTATGCCCTGTGTACTTGAAAATATTTTAGGAAGACCGTAGAGTCAATTTTGCTTTAATGTTTGATGCACATTTCTGTGCATTAGTTACATTTCAGTGTAAAGAAAAGAATTTACTGAATTAGGCCACTTGCAAACTTGAAACTTTTGTAATAAAGCTACCCGTAAAAGATATTCAATAGTAATACAAAACAAGGATAGTAAAAAGTCCCACAGGTCACCTAGAAAAGAAAAATAGATATGCATTCGTGGCTGTGTAAATATTTGGCCGGTGGCCTCTGCCTTTTTTATCTTATCTTGCATGACTCCTTGTCAGGATGAATATAGTTCACCACTATTTGCGCAAGTAATTAAGTATCAGTTTGCTTTTATGTAATCGATACTTTCACTACTGCTTTCCCCTGGATTCGCCTCTAAAATAAGGCACTATATGTATAAACGGTACCGTAAGTCCAGCATTATTAAATAAAGTTACATAATAATATTATGTATGTGTCTACCTGCATGTTATTAATATGTGCGTGGGCACATCAAAAATTTAATACCATACACCCTAACTAATATAGATAAAAGCTGTTCCCCTTGCTGATACAAGAAATACTTGTAGAAACAGAGGTGAGAATTCAATCACCATGTAATATTGAAAAATAGTAAGTGCTAATACATTGAATAATTAAAGGTAAGGGATATTCGTGTTAGTTGAACTGGTTCGATGCATACCAAATGAGGAGGCCCCGTGAGTGTATGAGTTTTCCCAGAGCCGGTTTGTCCGTAGCAGAATACAGTGCAGGAAAAGCCATCGATTGCCATATCAATGAGTCTTTTTACACCTGAATGGTTAAGGACATCTTCTTGTGTGGCTTCCGGTTCAAAGACGACATTGTATGTAAAGGATTTTGGCTTTTCTTTAGGAATAGACGGCTCCAACCACAGTTGTCCATTGCCTGGGAAGTGGGTCACATTCTCATCTCCCACCTTCACCTCCTTCGAATTCAGCGGTCTCACCCTGTGCGGAATGAATAAATTTCATTATTACCTAATTCAGTGCTAGCTTCTTGCTAACATTCCTCGAGGTCATTTGCATCAAATTTGGCTATCTGTTCTCATTTCGGAAAAACATGCCAAATGGAATTATAATTTATGCAAGGATAAAAGGAAGCGGAATTGAAAACGAAAGATTTGATTGACAGTCCTGGAAATTCAGGTGTCGAATACAAAAAGTATCATTCACATTTTTTCCCCATTAACCAAATGGTTGAATTGCCAAGATATTATCGAAGGAAACTCAAACAAGCCTTATCTATTGGAATTGATAACTAAAGACATATTGGCTAAACCGTAAGCAGTGTTTGACTAGCCACTGGCTAGTGGCTTTTTTGGTAGTGGCTAAAATGGCCTAGTGGCTGGCTAAATTATTTGTTGGCCACTGGCCATAATGGCCTA
>JABASI010000081.1:0-61158 GCA_019776505.1 Tomocerus nigrus | reverse complement strand
TTTTCCCAAAAAAAATGAGACTTTTAAATTACAAAATTTCATTCAGCTTTTCGGGTTGGTAGAGAGGTAAAAGGTAGTGTCGCCCATAGCGATTATTTTTGCTCCAAATGATTGAATTTCTGAGCTTAAATCCGTACGTCCCAACCTACTTGGTTCTATAACATCAGTAGGTATCATTGTTTCCTATAACTGCATGTATCTCACAATACTCCAATTTGTTCATTTAAACCGAATATAAATGCGTCCAAATTGATTTGAGGGTAACTTGTCATTTCCTATAAAGTAAAGAGTCTCGAAGGATAAGGAAAACAAATTATGGACATTAATGGGGGATTCATCATCTGCAAAAATAACGAATAGACGTCATTCCTTGTTTAGGAACCCAAAACTTGGATATATTTTGACAGAAGAGATGCAATGTACATAATTAATTCGCACAAATGTGTTATGTTTATGATAGTAAATAATTGCGTAGGGGGCTGGGATTGTGATGCACCCTTTTTGATTCTGATGTTGATATATCGACGATGGGTTGATGTAAATAAAAAAGTGTCGCGCCATAAAGCTATACCCACATAGAGAGAATATCTTAGGCTAGGCTAGCTAATGTATTACAATTACACACATAAATACACATAGAAAGTATGTATAAATCTGCTTTAGAAATAATAATGTCAAGTGGTATATTGTAGCGTATGAATTATGCAGGTTTTCTATGGAGAGAGGTGTATTGTAGATTCATTAGCATCACAGCCTCTCTCTCTGTATGTGCTATCAATTCAATGATATCTCTTTAAGTGTATGCAGTGAATGCAGATGTAAATCAAAGCAATAGGAAAGCAAGTGACTAAACTAGGTAACTTAATTCTCCTAAATGACAGAGACAGAGTGATTGTGATAAATGTGGAGATAGATACTGGATCTAGAGATAGCTTTGGGATTTTCGCTGCAGAAGAGCTGAGCTAACTACTAGTGAGTATTTAGTTTCTGTCTGGTGAGTATATTAGTGTGCCGTCTGCAATGTGGTGGGGGAACAAAGTTTGCTCTTCGGCTGGAAGGATATTCTTCATAATTTATTCAGTATCCAGCTCACCTTTCTACTACAACTACAGAACTTAATTTTCGTTAAAATTGGTTCCTGGAAATTACTACATATTAACTTTTATAAGTATACACTATTATCAAAAGAATATCTCATGCAATAAAAAAAATACCAACTGTGTAACCGAAAGAGTGTGGTGTTGTGCAATGGTGCACCTGTTTAGTTATGAGTTTATTTTTGTTGCTCTTCTGCAGGGCCACAACATGCAAGGAGTAAATTTCGAGACTATAATATTCCACTACACTTCTGTAAACAAAATTAATACGAATAAACCAAATTGGTTTGCAGAGAAATTTTATTGGCTACATGCGGGAGTGTGTATACTCAATAGCAAAGTGAAGTGGCTCGTGTCTGTGTAGGTTTAATGCAGTGCAGTGCAGGGGTGACGTGGTCTGGTTTAGATAGGATCGGAATAGATACCAAAATGTGTAAAAGTTAGACAGCAGGGTATTTTCCCAGTTAAAAAGGTCCACCTGTCCCTGTCTTTTTTTTTGTAGTGTAAAGTTTTGAATGACTATTTTGTTACGAAGGAAAGAGATGGAAGGCACACGCCGTGAGGGTTAGAGTGACGTAATGTTACAACTGTTACTGCGTTCAGATCAGTAGGTGCCTACCTACCTTAGTTGTATCAATTCATATAACACAATGTTAAAATGTCGATCACAGCCCCTAAATATATTCTAAATGCATGGACGATTAAAATTGAGTAAAAAGAGGAAGAACGGAAGAAGGCGTGAATTCGGAGATTGAAGATAAAGTTATATAGTGCTTATGTGTGAGTAAAGATATCAATTACCACATAGTTGCATTAGTGCATCAACCATAGATCACAAAAGAATGCTTTTGTTGAAGATTTACTTGTGTATGTAATGTTCTCTCTTTAGTGATATGGTTTTAGGCTATTTTCCTCTATAAACATGCTTAGTTCAACCAAAGAGGTTCATCTATGGCCATCAGTGATTCCTAAAATACTTAAATACAATAAAGAGAGAATGTGAGATTTTCCGGTAGGTTGACAAGCCGGTAATGGTTTCGTTATTTATGATGAAGGTATGTACTATGTGAACTGTATATGGTTAAAGCGAGAGTGAGTGAGTGAATGAGTGTGAGTAAACGTTGTAAGATGCATCCATTTAGTCATGCCTTAATGCTAATGTTTAAAAGAGGAGATGGCTGGATGGCTCTACACTTTTACTCTACACTTTCCGGACTTTCCTTGCCATTAGAGGCTGATGTGAATTTAAGTGAACTATGCGGGCGGTTTTGCTTCTACACTAGTAGGGTTCCGTTTTCCGCTGCCGCCATCTCCTATTTCCCTTTAATATTATACAGGTTTGATCTTCTCTGTCAATGAAGTGTCAAATTTTGTCACTCAGCCTAAACTAAATTGATGATTAAGTACGAATACGATTACAATTAAAAACACTGCTTAAAAGTACCCTATGGAAAGACATTTTTATTTTGTTGTTTTTTCTCTTTTTTGTATTTATTTTGAAGTGAAGTAGATAGTAGTCTTCATTGGCTTAAGTTGGTCAATGAAAATCAATTTGAATGTATGCATATAAATAGCTTCATTAAATGCTTAAGTCCTCCCTCTGAATTAAAATCCCTCATCCATCATTTTTTTGCAAGAAAGTTGGATTCGTTCAATTTTAATATTTTAATTCCGTGTTTGTAGGAGGAGCTGAAGAAACGACGAGAGCATGAAGAAAAGCAAGCGAAAGAGGAAGAGTTCTTAAGAGCTTCCTTGAGAGGCTCAAAGAAGTTGCAAGCGTTGGAAAGTCGGGGTGAGGAAACGCCGTCACCATCGGGTTTCGTCAATGATGCTTACGATGAAGAGGAGCAACGCATTCCTTATTCCCAATCTCGCCATGGCCATGACACGACGCTTGAAAAGACTGTCGGTATGTCTCAATCAAATTTTTTATTGCCTCTTCTCATCCTAGAACTATTTGTATTCACCATTAGAGATATTTGGAGTAGATATAATTACATACATTCGTATTCCATACATAGGGATTAAGTAGAATCTTTTGCTTCATTCAATCCAAATCCCTCTCGCATAATACCACTTACCCTTTTCGTCAATACTTTTATTTGTGACAAGACCGGAATCTGAAGTAGTACATTTCTACTACCTAAATATCTTATTACGTTATGTACATGTATATGACATAGTAGACACTATGTCCCTTATATTAGCGATCCAATCTGACGGAATTGGGCATAATCTTCTACTTAAAATGGAATTAAGCAGTGAGGGATGCCTTCTAGTACGATGAACGCTTTATTACTTGTATTTACATTTCTTCAGGAGACAGGCCTAAAAATATGCATACTTTTTTGCTGGATCTAATATACTCACTTGCGTTTAGTTGTATTTATTTAGTATTCTATGCTAGATATACTATTTGCATTTATATTACACTACATACTTTCACTGACACTATGTATAGCCAGGATCTACATAATACGAAAAAGGAAAGATTGACACATTGTGTGCAAGGTATTCACTTATATGGGCACTTACATATTAGGAGTAGCTTCGTACACTAACTGAAGAAAATAGTTAAATACCTACGCATCAGAAATAGTCAGTTAGGTACTTTAATATGAGATATAGATACTAACACCTACTTAAACTTAGGTACCTATATTAAATACTCGACTTAATAATAATATGTCTGTTCTGTTGTGGTATTCGACTGCTTATAAATGTATTTGATACGGGGAGAGTAAGATTGAATTGGTTTTGGTAAATAGAAAGGAGACAGTACAGTTTGTGAACTGTTAAAGGAAGGGAAGAGAAGGGAATGAACAAGTAGAGATTGGATTTTGAATGGACAGATCTGTCGTTTTCCTTGTATACATTGCGAATGAAATGAAAGGGAGTATTTGCGTTTGTAGCAATAGCAATAATAGTCTGAGAACACAATGGGTTAGATTTGAAGCCTAGCCAAATATCAACTGAAGATATGCCATTCAATCCCAAGTTGACTTTGACTTCTTTAGTGGATTGCGTTTCATTGCTTTTTCCCTTTGAATTTTTTTCGTTTGGGATAGACTCTTTCAAATTGTAACTCTATTGGCAGATACTCTCTTAATTCACGTCACATCGGTTCATTTTGTTGATTGTATGATCTTCGGTAACTTACTGACGTTGCATACCACCAGAGAAAACTTCTTTAGTCCGAAAGTCTATTGCTGTGTACAAGGGTTGAACTTATTTACACTACAGATAGAAGTTATTTACTATACTATAGGTAAGTATTTGAATGGAAGTATTTATAAAAGTACAAATGTAAATGAGTGTTATACATCTATAGAGCTTTGTATTGCTGGAAGTTAAGTAGGTAGGGATGTATTATGGGATGCGGCAATTGGTCAACTGGTCGCAACTTTGAAGCTTGACAAGGGTTTTGAATTTGCTTTGGTCTTCGGCCTCTCTTTATTACTATTCTCTCTTCTTACACTAAAATCTAATCTCCTAACTTATGTATGTATATGCATTATGCATCCAAAAGAAAGTTTTTTTGTGTGTTTTTCTTGCTAGTCTCATTGAATCCTTTTCTGTCGTGCATCTCTTAAATCACTTTCTCATCTTCTTTTTTATTGGGATGCACCAAGCCTTAAAGCATAAGTGTTGACAGTGTGCAGACCTTGTGCTGCAAAACAAAGCAAAATATTATGATGCTATCTAATTTGGGTAGGTCTGTGTGGAGAGATACATGCATATCTGAGAAGATTGTTAAAATAAAGTGATTTCATTGACAAGGCCAAACCTCCCTAGTATCATTTCACCTTTGACATAAACGTGTACGTGAAACTTATGCACACTAATGCTTTCCTTATCGCCATCTCGCTCTGCATGCAAACAAGTTCATTTAGTATGTTCAACGGAAAAATCCTTATAAAGATTTAATTGTGATAGATGTATGCATGAGATCTCCTTCACCAGAATTTTTATCAGGCTTAATGGAGAAGACTTCCAAAGATAACAACCATTCTGAAGGCAAATCATAATATGTATAACTAATAAGCATATAATGAACTTTAGTATTCTGTGCCAATGCCAATTTTGAGATGTAAAGAATATCTAAACGATTTGAAAATTTCTGCTATAGTCTGACACGGATAGTCATTAGCTGCAATATTAGTAGTAACCTTTCGTATATTATTATAGTTTCTAATATAATATATCACCGTATCGTCATCCCTCATTATTAAATGCATGCATATTCAATATAAGGGGAAACGCTGCCAAGAAACTTATGTAAAGTTAGTTGGCACGTATGCACTTGTGTACGTTAAGTAATGTCAACTGCTAAATGATTTGGGGTTTTGGAAACTTCGAAAAACACTCATTAAAAGATTGTTGCCTGAGTCTAGTCATAAATTTTTAATGTAAGATCGTTCTAATATGGTCGTGTAAAATATTTTAAGATGCATAAAATCCCAATTTATTATTCCAATATCATAAGAACAATAACAGCAGTGAACAAAAAGATCTAGCAATATTTTACGCTTTAAAAATGTTGACTAATTATAGCATGGATATTTAAGTGTCAATTTCTTTTAAGAACCACCGCCCTTGCTGTTTTATCCAATCTCTCTCTCTGTTAACCTCCAGCAATGCTTTCGTTATCTGTTTAAGTACTTACTGTATCCATAAATATAATATATCCACCCTTTGAAATGGCACAATAATAAAAAGAATTCTCTTGTAGATAAATCCCTATACGTGTGTAGGTATTAAATATAAATGCTCTTTTCTGTAGTCTGCTTGTTATGAAATAATCTTCATCGTTCGTAATAGGAGGAACTTAAGCATCTGTGCATCTGACTGCAGATGGTAAATCAGATAATAGATTTTGTCTCTCTGTCATTGTCAGATTGGCTGGTTCGTTTCGTTGGTTGTACTGTGATGTTAATAACCGGTATAGAACAAGCTATTATGCACGCAAGTGTGGGTTTATAATATTATTGCATTGTAGTAGTATGTCTCGTAGGTACACGTAACTCGTATTAGTACGCCGGCTCTTTAAAGGAATGCCAATCTGACTGAGTAAGGGAACAGAAATCCTTTTTCTACATTCACGCATAAATAATGAAGACAATTCTTCCACCTTACATTTAGTGAAGTTAGGAGGAAAGAGTAAGAGGAGCATAGAGCATAAGAAAAGGCATGAAATTAGCATAACTTAAATACAGTGCAGCGCAGGTACGTTATAGCCAAGCCATTAAGACTGAAACAGGACCTGCTGGTTGGTCTCGTTTAACTTTATGGAACAATGAGATGTTTTTTGTACGAATCTTCTCCTTACATCCTACAGTCTATTCCCTCATCAGATAAAATACTACCTACTGTTTATATAGGATTTTCTTAGGATATCCATGAGTCTTTTCATTGTCCGTGTCTCTCTTTCTCTCTCTATTACTTATATTCGTGTACACACAAATATATCTGATTTAAGATAGTATCTTTGTTGCACATTGCTTTTAGTACATTTATACAATGCAGATATTAGCGAGGCACAATGCAAAGAATTCTATCATCTATTGAATTATTCTAAGAAAATTCACGATGCACTTACAGTTGACAATTCTGCTTCAATTGTAGTTGTATTTTAAGAGAGACAACAACAATAACTTTTTCATTTGTGACTTTGTGAGTTGGTTGGTGTGAATAATTGGTTGAATTTAGTGGTTTTTTGGTTATTTTTCCCTATTATCTAATTTGAATGGGATTGTTAGGAATTAGTATCTACAGCAAATCTTCTAAGTATCTGTGGGAAGGAAATAAGGACGACTTATCAGAAGAATAGTGAGTGTATTCTCAATTCTCATTTTATTATTTAGTGTCTAGTCTGATTGAAGAATTTAAATCAGTGTGCGTCGTGAACTGAATGATGTGGTACTTTTCGTCTTCTAGTTAGGTATATAGCCATAGCCATAGGAAAAATGTATTGCAAACAAAAGAATAGGTAAGTGACGGAAAGGACTTGTATAATAATATAAGATTGGAGTTGGTTCGTGGAGGATCATGGGATTGACTGTGAGATCAAGTGCTGTGTGAGATTTAGTTACTAAGTTATTTAAAGTTTGACTATAGTATAAAGTTTAAAGTTTACACAATAGTGATCCAATCTAATGGTAAGTGAGTGAGTGCGGAGAGGATTGTATTTCTAAAGCTCTCTCGTCTTATACAATAATACAATATTATATGCAGTTGAAGAGAGTTGAATTGAGGCTGATGTCTATGCACGAGTATGTAGATGTCCGTAAGAATTTGTTAGGTCTGAAATCCACGCGTTCAACTAGGAAAGTAGGTATTAGCTATTAGGAGCCTAGTTAATATTATGAGGGCTATCCACTATTTTCGTCCTGTAGCATATTTGACTATATAAGTATATAAAGTCTCTATATATCATGCAGAATAATCATTACATTATTCTGCATTACTTTCGAGATACTTTACATTTAGAATGGAACTGTTTCTCCTCAGTGTTCTCTTGGCCTTACAACTTGAAAGAGCAGTGATTTAATTTTGCCTTATTCAGCTTACACTTGTTTGTGAACCTGAAGAAGGCGAGAATAAGTTTTTGAAATGGGAAGTTTGCGAATTGGAAGCTTGAGCAGCTAGTGAGCATTAGACTGAACTCAAGTGAAGGCTCGTTTCACTCAAGAGGTGGGTGTCGCTCTTGTGACTTTGGATTTCATTGCATTGTCGGTTCCCAACCTAATGTTCCTCTCATCCTCCTAGCCAGTTCAGGTGGAATTTTCGACAAATCGGAAAATTGATTGTGTCAGCGTGGGAATTAAAAGTGAAAAAGTGGCTTTAGTGGACTCTAGCTTTTCCTTTTGTCGGTTTCATCGCATTAACATCTCTTGGTTGAATAACGAAGTCTTTACTGTGCATTACTATGGTGGAAATACCTTTTTGAGACTGTAATTCTCTACAAAAGTTGCCCTATGCTAATCGTTCTAAAGTAAAAATTTTCTTTCTTGGTTTGTTCCTCTAAAGTAACTAAGATGTATGCCGTAACCACCAATGAAATGAACCAATGTTGGATTTCAAGGTAGGTTTGCTAATTTCCAAACGTATAAATAGATTTTTTTGCATCGTGTATCTTGACTTTGAAGTTCTGGTTAGTATTCTTGTCGGTAATGATTAATGTAACGTAGTAGCAGGTCGTATTACGTCAGTTACAATATTAATGGTTGCTTTATTGAGAAAGTGAGAGTTAATAAATACAGAGGAAATTAACAGGCGCAGCATTAGCATGGCTATAGTTCTGTGTGTTGTGGCGTAGAAAAGGCATTTAAACTCTAAGATGCTAATCAAATCACAATACGATTCTATGGAGAGATATAATTACCTAAACTTCTTTGTAGCATCGTTGCATTCTGATAGCTAGCGCTAGGTACTACATACTGCTGCAGCATATTAAAGCAATTCAAATTCATATTCCCCTCTAGATTACCTTTTAGCCTATTACTTACTCATTGTGATGCATAATTGCTTGAGTGGCTCATCCCCAACATTCCATCCTGGATTGTCCTTAACCATGTAAGCATGTAACAAAAGCAGGTTGTTAAGTGTAATATCCCATATACATGAAAGGTGTACCCATGCACGCATTTCTTTGCTCAGGGAAGGCATATTTATATGCTATGCATGGACATTCTTATAGAAATGGTACTACTAGTGTGAGCTACCTATACATTTATTGCATTTCCCACGGGCGAATATTTGCAAAACATTCCCATATGTTTCCAATTGTTTTGTTTTATGTTTAACTTTTGTCATTGATTTTATTCTGGAGATAGAGTACATGCAATAAACAGGCTTTCTCTGGAGTAATATTCAGAATATATACAAAATAAATAGAACTCACACTGGGCCAGATATTATATGTTATGTTCTATTATGGATTTATATACGCAGCTTAAAACAAGGTAAATCGTCAAATGCCATTCCTCATGCTCGTTTAACTCTTGTAATGGTACATCATATTTATGTATCATATGTGTAGCGACACAATATAGTACATTATGTAGGTTTACTACCGCCATTTAAGTCGGGAACGGGAAGTACAACCGTTTCTGACTATAAATAGCTCGATTTGCTCTCTGCAAATCTACACAACGGGCTGGATGGAACTGACGTTGCGTTTCGCAGTGCCAAATGTTCTGTCCTTTTCACAGTTGAATAAACTCACTTAGATCACATCTATATGTTATAAATATAAGATGTTTTCTGTGTACATATTGGACGCGTAGGTAATTCCATATAACAGTATGACTCTTACCTACATATTAGCTGGTTAATCCTTTTCAGGAAATCTTATGATTTTCTTGCCAACATATATTGAGAATGTCAAGATAAGAATAGTGTAACTTTCTTTACTATATACATTTTTAAAGCGCATTTCACGTTTGTACATTGCTGTTGCTTTAAATATAGTAGCTCACTTTAGATATGGGCCCATGTAGATTCGCAGATTGAGTGTTCTCATCTCATGCTGTTTAAAAAACTACGGTAAATGTTTTGCAGTATCAGATAATTTTGTATTTCGAAACCGGTACTAATCAAACATTTCTGTACCTGCACTGTATTAGTTGCGGAGGATTATTGAATTGTCAAAAATATAATGCAACGGTGAGCTAATAATTTCCGACATAACGAAAATCGAATTTTAAAAAGTTGTCGTTTTCAGTTTTCCCCTTTCATCCTGTCGCCGTCGCATCTGTGTTGCTACACATTATCATAAATTCATATTATGCAGTTGAAGTAAAATGGTAAGATTGTAATTGAAAAGGGGAGCGTAGTAGAAATTGTTATAAAGGCGGGTGGAGTGACTCGATGTTTCTTGTATTCAATCTAGTTTCGCATAAATCTTAGTGATTTTTGTTAAAAAGTCATGGTTATCTTAATAAAATTGGTCGAAAGTCGAGTGTGTGGCTCGTAAAGAAACTTTAGTTGGTTTTCACACAAAACGTTTATCTTTCCAAAAGTCAGAATGTTCTATCTGCATAGAGATAGGATAAGGAGTGAGCATGCTGGAGATGCTCTGTCTGTTCTTTTGCTGTGTAACTGCTAGTAGTAATGTAATAGAATTTTATTGAATTTACGGATGCTCCTCTGTGTGTGGGATTCTTGTTATTGTTATCTGACTAAAGTCAAGTAAAGTCAAGAGAGTGAATTTTTTAGGGGTGTGGTAAGTGGTGTAAATTAAGTATGGAGACAGATTTATAACATGAGTTTTGAAGAAGAAACACTTTTTGGTGTTTTCTCGTCATGTTTCGTAACTAGTGGTGTAACTTAGAACTTGTGAACATTGAACAACGGCCGCCGTTGGGAAAACTTTCTGCCATAAACAAAAGTATCCAGTAGGTATTACACTACCTACCTACAAACTCGTGCTGTAATTACTTTCAACAGCTCTTTCTGACTGTCCCCAACTCTCACTATTTATTATATAAGGTATTTATTATGGAGGCTCTTGTATCACTTCCTGCAAACATGAAATTCCTTTTGTGTCAGCATTACTATTGCTCTAAGCATTTTCCCATTTTTTCTAATTCTATTCATTCTGTTGAAAGGGTTAAGCAATCTACTGCAGAGAATTTTCTATTACAGGAAGTGCCACGAGTGAGTTTCATACTCTAGGATCCTGTTCTCTAACCAAGAATAAAAGTAGCGAAAAGTAAAGAATCCAAGGAATCTATAAGTGTTTTCAATAAAAAATGCTCTAGTTACAATAGCAAATCTCTGTTGCGTGAACTTCTCCGGACAAGTATGTCATTGAGAGGAACTTCCGGCTAATGAAAAGATAACTTATCCTCAGCTGCAAAATTTTTGCTAGTTTTTTTGTACCGTTTTACTTTTTGCACTATTGCATTGTTTTCTATAGATCTTGTTCACGTTTTTTTGCAAAGAAGACATTTATGGACAATTATAAGAGATCTTACCCTTAATGATATAAATTGTTGGAAAAGTAGCTAAGAAAATAAACACTTGAAATAGACACTTTGGAAATAAATGTTGGCAATTAAAAAGGGGATCCATTATTGGCTCTATCATAATGTCACTGCCGACGAAACGGTTTCTTTACTGTCAGTCGATAAAGTAACGCTTACTCCATAAATCTTTTTCTCTATCGGTTAAGTAAATGCTCAACGCTTTATTTTCTATCTAGTAGTCTCTGTAGTTTTCCAGAGTAATTTCCATTTAAATGTACGTCTTCAGTCTTTCGTTACACAAAGAGAATTATTTTTAGCATGTGCTTCGTGTCTGGCATCTTGTTTGATTTTGAATGTTTTTTTCCTATTTCCGAAATGTGTTTTATTGTACTGCTTGTAGTTGAAGACTGAATTAGTAACGGATGCGAGCTACTGTGGGTACTGTAACGTAGCATCCGTAGACAGTAGCTAATTAATTACCTAATTGCTACAACTGTGGATAATCTACACCATACTTATCTATGGATCAATGGGAAATCATTGAACTAAAAGACAGTAGAGCAACAATTAAAGCATTTTAATTACTAATGGATGGCACTCATTGTACCATTCACACTTGAGTTTTGGAGTTTAGCGTAGAAAAAAACCAATGTAATAAGTGGGAGTTCGTCCCGAGAGCGTGTGCGGGAATCTGTATATTATAGTGCCTTTGACGTCACCATCTGCAATTCCGCAGAGAAAAAAACTTCGTGTTTCCAGAACTGACATTATGTTTCGATTTGGTGAAACTGTATACAGATAGTGCAGTCGTGTAGTAGTTGCTTTTGATGATTTCTTTCAGCTTTCTCCAATTTCAACTTTCCAATTTTGTAAAAGCGGCACCCGACAGTCGATAAGCCATAAAGAATATGTTGGAGAGGGTGAATCAAATTAAATGAAAATGTTGTGTGACTTACGATAGTATGAGTTGGAATGTTAGCGTGAGGCAATTCGTTATTATATGCATATTTTCTTCGTTCATTGCGTTCACTACTCCTCGTCATCGTAGTCCAAGTCTAAATTGCAAGAGTGACTGGATTTGATTTGATGATATTGAATATATTATATACATAATACATAGTATGGCTCTGGAGATAGAATGTTAAATGAGCTTCAGTTTTTACTACAGCTGCTCCAGGGACTGACTAGAAGCCAGAAATGAGTGGGGAGAGCTGTAGTAGTGAAATGGCTTTAGTTTCATGGAACATTGACCCAAAATGAAAGGCGATGTAGATTTAGGGCCACACTCTTTCATGACCACTTACTACATCATCGCAAAAGTTTAGCTATACTCGTTAAAACATATTCTCTTCCAGATCCGTTTTTGATCTTCATTGTGGCCACTCAGTAACATTGCAGGAAAATGGAACTAAGATTTTCCAAGATTATTTAAATACAATGTATCTATAGTATACAGAACTATATAACATCGTATAAACTAAAAGCTTTCGTCAACCTAATGTTGTTGTAATAGAAACTGAAAGAGTTTATTACTGAGTAGTGCAAGGGGTCCCAATTGCGATCATTTTATTTTATGACTTGCCTTTCCATTAATGTGCGCATTCTTCCGCTTTTATTTACAAATTACTTGTAATGGGGAACGAGAAAGTAATACTGAGTTCTATTTATGTGGAAGGGTAGCCCGGAATAAATAAGGGAATTTGTAGGCGTAACGAAACTGTCATCTTGTGTTGTGACAATAAATAACAACAACCTTTTCACTACTAATGGAATGCAGTAGCAGTAATGGTTTGAAATGAAAATGAAGGAACTTCTGTAATGGGACACAAATAAAATATTTACATAAAAATAAGGGGAAAATAGAGTTTTTATCAGAAGATCCTGTTTTGAGAGTTAATGGAGCTTTTTTTAAAGTTATTATTAACTTTCTTTTACTGTCTATGTGCACATTTTTGACAGCATTACAGGCGGTTTTAGTTGCCAACAACGGAAGGATACCTAATTGGGACTTGATTATATTATTTCTTTTACTACCAAGTAAAATTATGGCATTGTTATCGAGCTATTGCTCTAAAATGTAATTCGCTAAGTGCCTGACGGCCTACAAAATTGGATGCAATTAGCATTATTGATTTTAGAATGAGCGCTGGCATTTATTATTAATCATTTCATAGAGTGTATGTTTTGGCTAGAATGAAGAAATGCTGGATTATCTTTGTAGTATAAGGCAGATGTTTAATAGCACAAACTAACAGCAAAGTAAACTTAATGGCTACATAGTATTTTAGTCAGTCTATTAGTGAAAGGAATTAGAGAGGTACTTATGCATTTATCCGTAGTAGTCACAAAGAGAGAAGATAAATATGGATTAAAGAGCTTATTAAGCATAAATTGATAATTTGCAAAATGCAGATAGACAGCCAACGAAGTCATTCTTGATGAGATTTACATTAGGGTGAAAAGTGTAATAAATTATTTGTTTGGATGGTCATAACTCTTCTTTTGTCGTCATCTGTGTTCCTAAATAATTAGCTTTGCCCTACATATATGGTATAACCGCAATATCAATCACGCACAAATATATTTTCCCACTAGTACAGTCTACATCATATAAATCAGATAATATCCTGGCAATTACCTACCTACATTTTATAGCGCAGAATCTCCTGAATTCCTAATTAAAGGTGTTTTAATATTTATGCTGCCATTATCATTGAAAATTTGGTTTCTGATTGCTAAGTAAATGTAGTGATGATCAATATTATCATTTACTTCATTTTCCTTGGGTATTTGTTTCTAATGTTGTGTAATTTGTTGAGAGAAAGGAACATTTTCAGCGCGTGCTAAAAACGTTAAAAATGTTGAATACAAATAGAATATTGTAAGGGAAGATGGGGAAGACATAAAAATTGCTGGAGGCTGTACCTGGCCTTGTCGAAATGTAGGTATCCGGCGAGACAGCCAAAACTAGTCGACTGTAGCCTATCTTTACACACTTTACACCTAACTGCTAATGGAAGACGTTAGAGATTGAATCTCTAGTGTGCATGCATGTATTTATATATGTAAAATATAAATTCCTATCCAGATGCAGATAGCTGCGTTTATATTGGAGGTAGTGTGTTGTGTGTGACCGAGAGAGACTTGTCTCATTGTTAGTTCATAGGCTGAATTTTTCCTAGTCAACTGTATCTGACTGAGCTATGTATGTATAGCTATTCTGATAAAAAGGCAACTTGACCAAACCGAATCTAATTTTATAGCCGCAAGGCTCTCCATGGGATCTTGTCTTGTCCCCTGGCTATTCTATTGTTGTTTTCAACCCATTCCCTTCTTCACCCAACGCGTTTCTCATCTTATTTTTATGACTGCTCTTTTTGCTACTCTTTATTAACCCTGCAAAAGAAGATAGCTACCGAGAGACGAAGTACCTACGCTCTGTAGACATGGAATTCGTGCTACTTTACGAAGTTGTGCCCAGGCCATCCATTTCTCTGCGTGTTCATATTTTTATTTTACGTAAATTATGTAAGCTCTCTAAGCATCTGAGGACAAGCCTCACTTAGTAGGTAGGTAGATATCTTTAGTAGACGACCAGTAAACAATTTAGCTGATAAAAACCCACGCTATTAATTATGAATGATATATGCAATCAACCAATTCCTGCAATTACAAACAATTTACTAGAGTCGTATTATTCTATTATTACATGTGCTATTCAATTTACAGAGATGGAAATTAATATCTCTGTAAACTGACCTTTGCTTGGCGTAATTTCCAGTGTCGATGTGCATAGGTACGTACATTATTTTGTTGCAAATGAAAGATACAAATTATTCCTCACTATCCTCACTACAATTTAGACATTTGTACCATAGTACGTACTTATCCATAATATAGTATTCATAAAAGCAAAAAAAAATAAAGATTTTTTTGCTAGTTGCTGAAAAGTGCATTATGCATGTCTATTGTTTCCCTTATTTAATTTGTACATTGCACATGTATGGTTTAGTTTATGTAACAAAGACACTTCATAGATTTCCCTTATCACAAGAAAGTAATTACTTTCCCTAATTTTCATAAATTGCTCTCCCGTGGTGCTTTCAAGCACATTCCGTTTTCCGTGAAATATATTACTTTATTATTTAGATGCATTACCTTCTGAAAAAGTGTTGTTCCATGTATTGTAGTTGTGTGTTTGAAGAACTTCACACGGAGAGGGTGAATTCTTAATTTCTGCATACATTTAGTCAAGCAGTTGCATGCTTACGTATAGTACACACAGGAAAATATTGCATTTTACATGTAGGCAGTAACATACAAGAATATAATAGCGGTAAAATTGTGTGAGTGAATTAAAAAACTAAAGAATTCAAGACAGAACTTGGAAGGTATTAGAGATAGAAGTGAATCATGCTTTATTCAAATTTTGATCAACGTTGACTTCTTCGACTCCCTCGGCCGTTTTTAATATGAGATTGAGACTCATATTCTATTTGATCTATCCTCTCGGCTCTCATATGTAACATGTGCAAATGTGGAATTGAAGAGACTCTAAACAAAATTCAAGTTCAAAGGAGGAGGTACCTAGGACTAGGACCTTCGTTGCATCTCCTGGTATTTTATCAGGTACCTTTAGCTTTCAGTTTTAGATAATACTTTAATGTTCTTGTACTTTTATATACTGCGTATGTTGTCATCAATGAATTTCGGGTTGTATGGCTTAAGACTAGTACGTTGTGCATAAACTTTTGACTTTGTGACGTAGTGCAGAACTAATCTTGGTTTAGAATTCAAGGTGATAGCTGTACAGCAAGTGCATCTTTAGCACAATTATAAATAGTTAAGTAAATCTAAATATAGAAATAGGCTACTATGTGTACTTGGAATGCAATAGCTTGTTACAATGGTTGTATTTCATGTACTTACCAAAATTTATATCCATTTTTGATTTGAAGTTTTTTAATTTGTTTTGTTTTAGAGACTATAGGCAGGTAGGCAGGGACAAGGCAAAATAATCATTAAGCGAAATTCTTTAATTAAACTTTGTTTAGCCTACTTTTCTGTAGGTTAGAGGCGAGGACTTATAGAATGCAAGGAAGAGACTCACTGATAGTAGTAAACGTAAAAAATGTTATCTGCACTGTAGGTCGCCTGGTTTCATCTAATTAAAACTGCAATTCATCATTTACTATTTTATCTCATTGTGGCAATGCAGTGGAAATTAATATTCAGCTAAAGAACTGTAACTAATAGCTGTATGTGGCTATCTTCTCTTTATTACCTTACGATGACAAACTCTTTTCATTTTGTTCAGACAAGAATATTACTATGCGGAAGATAGATCTATAGGTAGAAAGAGTCGTCTATGGTGACTCTTCATTTTCAAAGGCTCGAAGTTTGACAAAGAGGTAACTTTTATAATTAGAAAATAGTTTGGCTCTTACGCAGTATTGTGTAACTGATTCATCAATTTGTAAGTAGGCACCCACCCACTATCAATTAAATTCAACCATTTAGGGATGCACTATATAGGTATTTAGATAACATTCAGTATCACCCGGCACAAAGTTGATTTTACACGCAAGCACCTACTAAATGTGAAAAGTTAAAGAAAAAGGAATGATATTACTTTAATAGTATTACATCGAAGTTAAAGTGTCTCAGACAAATATTTTATGCGATTCAAAGGCTTTCTGATTTGACATCTTAATTTATTAAACTTACTGGAACAGGTAAGAGCTAGTACCACTTAAAAGTGTGCTAATAGGGTGTTAGGCGTAATTAATGATAGTTTTTTTGGTAGGATGAGGAAATCGAGTGAAAGGGCAAAAACAATTATTGATTTCTGTTGATTTGTTGAAAGCGAATAATCGAAGCTGTTTGTGTTCCTGGATATGGAATCGTTGATTCAATTTGTGTACTGGAAAAGTTTTAGCAATGGAAAGTTAAAGGAAAGTTAAATGTTTTCCTTTCCATGTTTACATTGAATGTCAATGAACCGGATGATGCTGAAAGGAATTGTTTGTATCTTTCGGATTTGGTTAAAGGATGTGTGACATGTGTGGATTTAATTTCGTTTTTCCTTGTTAAAGACACTGAAATATTATCCTTTCCCGTGTGATGCCTAGGGCTTGCCACAGAAAGCACAAAAGCAGAACAAAAAAAAATGCATATGTTTTGTCTTGTCTGTTCTTACTCTGTTTTCTCCTTACACACTTTCATGTTGACAAAGAGGTACTAATGGTAGAATGGATTGTGGATGTTGTAAACCGTCATCAGTCTCTGTCTTTTCTTTTCTTTGTGGCTTTCTGCGTCACCACCTACTTTTTATGTGGCAGATTTCCATGGTTGCTACACATCAGACATTTCTCTGCCAAGAACAGTAGTCAAAAGTGGAAAAGTGTACGAAAGCCGAAAAGGTTAGTTATAGGCGCTAGAAAGTACCCTAAGTGTGTAAGATGTAAGCTTATTTGAAATGGTAATCAAAAATGAAGTCAGAATTCTTTTCTCCATTCTATTGGCTGGAAGATTACGATTTTCTTGTTTTCCACTGACTTTCTCTAGTGTAGGCTAAGAGTTTTCATAACACTTTGCTCTCCTTCCCTTTCTGAGCGAGTGTAAAAAAAAGGTTCTGTCTTTTTGCATTTGAGTGAGAGAAACCATCCAATGTTTTCCATTTAGATGTATGAAGGGTTGCGAAACCAAGTTTTAGAGCAAAGTCAGAGCTGTTTTATATTATCTGTCGCTTTGTGCTTTGTTTTATGCTATTTTATTTTACAGATGAGGTTTAGTGAACATAAAAGGAAAGGCTGCTAGGAAAGAAACCGAGCCAATAAGCTTGTTCAAAGCTAAGTAAGCGCGAGATTGACTCTTTGAGTAAATTTTAGCAATCTCGAATCCCTCTTTTCTACTATTATGTTTCTTGCTCTATATAATAGTAATAGTAATCTGTAGAGGCAGGAAAGCAATGTACAGGGATTTCAGATTTACTTAGTAATAGTGTTACTATCGATCTGCGTATGGATGGAAATTATGTACCTACCTATGCGAATTACTTTGTATAGCTACGTAAATGTGTATAGCATCCGAATTTATACTGTACATAAATAGTATGATAGTTTTGCCTTTTTCCTCTATTGTTAGTACAATTTGTAGGTTAGAGTAAATGAAATTGTAGTGAATGTATTACAGCTTACTCTAGTTTATTTTATATACCAATCTCAAGTTATTACTAGGATTCCCCGCTAAAAGAAAGAAATGCTCGTGAAATATCTCTTTTTATCGTTATTGTACTGCATTTCTCATTTCTTTACGTGATTGCCCCAACCCCTTTCCTGTCATTCCTAGATTTGCTAAAGGTTAAGCGATTTTTCTGTTGAGATTTTTATGCCGTCCGCTGTAGCTGTATATAGTTCTGTGAAGTGTACAGATAAGATAGAAAGAACCTATGGGGAAGGGTTTTATGTAAATGTAGGTGTTCAATATTATTTGTTACGATTTGAATACAGACTCTCACTCAAAGCGCGCATTACTGTCTATCTGTATCTATACGACCTATGGCAGTTACCTTGTTATTGCATTTTCATGACCTCTGGCTTTGTTAGCGTGTGCAATGGAATTCCGTTGGCAGCTCCATACTATAAATAATACTATTGTGTACATGCACTTATTCATATTATTCTCATTCTGCTATTTGATGCAGTTTCTTTCTTTTGCGATAGGCTGTAGCTGTCATTTTAGAAAATCCTTTCATCCGACCTATTTAGTTAGGATGTGGACACGTTGAATGGATGACCATTTCATTTACTAGATATAAGTGCGGAAATAAATTGTTGAAATTTTATACATAAATCATACCGACTTAGCTACTGACAAAACTGACAATGATTCGTATTGTTGGCAATGGAAATTTTTGTAGTGGTATTTGCAGTTGGGCCTTAATAGAATATTGGATCAATTTTGTTTGCCATTGTTATTGTTGATTATAAAGCAATAAACCATTGAACTGCATTATTATAATACTGAAGCTTCGAAGGTTTTAGGGATATAGAAATATTAATCTTTCAATTCTGATAATGCTGTGAAATCTCTATATGCTATTCCAGGAGGGATTTGTATGTTAATTTTACCTTATTTTGAATTTCTTGTGGTTGTCAGTTATCTAATAAGGCGAACTGTGATTATATAAAAGAGCCTTTGCCATGAATAGGAAATCTATGGATTAGCTGTTGGAAATATTGTTGAGCGACATGTCAGAATTCCTGAATATTTTAATGGCAGTTTGAGACCACAATGGAAAGGAATGCGAAATACAGATACGGACAACCGCAATGCACAAATCTGACTCTATAATACAATTAGATCAATTGTTTATTCTGCCAGATGTACTTATGGGATAAGCTACTACGTTATTATGTGAAAGATGGTTTTGACACTGGAGACTGGAGACTGACAAATAGTTAACAAGTAAAGTCCAAAAAAGTACTGATATAATAGACAGAGCACACAAAGCATCATTCTTAAGTGAAGACTATAGACCTAGACCGGATTATCCAGTGTAAGCTTCATGTTCAAAAAGTAATGGTGGATGCACAGTTAAGTGTCAGACGAGTAAAACGCAGCAGGGCTCTGACAGGAAAACAAGATGATATTATATCTACACACACATCACAATCCCATATGATATGCCTGAAACTATACACATGCTCATAGGCTCTCATTTATACGAATTCCAATTTCGCAAAATCCGTTTCTAGAATCCTTTTACTTATTTGTATCAAGGAAACAACCTTATCATTTGTCAGACATTTTGACTTACAAACGCGACGAGTGCGTGTAATAAAATCATGTGATGATAGTTGTGCATTAAACTAATTACATATGTCTGGTCTAGGATATGTATTTCTATTATCTATTATGGCTATCTGGTGGAATTGTCTGAATAGGATTATATAACAATGCATTGAGACCAGAAAGTTTTGTTTACTTTTTTTATTTAGATGGTTAACGTGTTTATATCTTAAATTCAATTTTGCAACCTACTTAAACGTATTGTAAAGCAAAGATTGCATTTGGTCCACCGAGGAAAGATTGGTAAGATTAGGGAATGAATAAAAATTGGCTTAAGATTTGACGTTTGTGCATTGTACATAAATAAGTAACAAGCTTATCTACAGAAAGGCTTTCGATGCAGTGCGAAAGTGGCAATTTCATTTATATCTGTTTGATATATAATTTTTGTCATATTACCCAGATTTTCCATACGCCCCTACCTATAAAAAATAAAATTCCATTAGGTCACCTTGTTTACATATTAATCGTGTAAAACGACAAGCATAGAAAATAGTAAATAGTGTATAGTAGAGGGGAATGGTAATGATAATATTTTTGCACAGTTCAGCTTTCATTGTTCATTACATGTGGGTAGTAATTTTCCGCTAAGTACAAGTGTGCTAACAAAAAGTAAACTAAAGAAGGGCGATGTCCTTTGATGCTGTTAGTTAGAGAGTATTTAAGGCTTGGCTTTAGATCACAACTCATCTTCCTCACAGTTCAGGCAGTTCTTCATGGAATAGCAATTTGCATCTTACATGGATCTTCATTGTGTGCTTTGTATTTCTACGGCTTGATGTGTGTTGTTAGGATTTATCTTATTGCTACATTCAAAAGTTCATGTTACCTGTCTGTGTCTATGCAAAACATAAGCCAACAAACCGTTCACAGTAAAATTCATTTTAATACAAAGAATTCACATTTCGCTTATCAGTGAATACTGATTTATAGATACATATACAATATGCTTGTACTTAATATAGTACTTGACATTTCAAAAGATTTGCTATACAGAAGTGCTTTGAATTACCGTCTCTTTGAATTAGATAACACAAGATACACTCATCATAGGTAACTTTAATATGACTCGTAGGGTAGAGCATGCATACTTACTGTGACTTATTGGCCGACTTAACGTTAGGCTACTACCTATTCGGTTGTCGGTAGACTATCCGCATACTTACTTGCTTACTCTTCTTATGAACGAAACTTAAAGAGTTAAAGATGTAGGTACATCACAACATCGATAATAAGTCAGATGAATAAACAATTACTGTAATGGAACTTTGAAATTCTTCTTATAGTGTTCATCCGTTATTATTTTCAATTTAACCTGAAGTAATAATACCTAACAGATGCACACTGCACACATTCTATGTTGTATTGCCTGCATATGTATTTGATGAGTATAGATCGAGCATTTGTGATATGACATACAATAGAAGTCAAAACAGTACATCAATGAAGAGTGGTGTAAGACGGAGTGCAATTTGCCAAGCATACATGATTCACTATGCACAGTGTACAATTCAATGAATATGAGATATTTGACACCGATTGATGATGAAGATGATTGTAAACAGCTTCGTTGCAGAGGCTTGGCTTTGGTATTTACTAACGGTTCTTGTAAGTACTTTGACTGAGATGAGAATGCTTAGAAACTTATACTTGGCTTCTTTCTACTGTTAATTTAGATTTTATTCCAGGAAGAGAATAAGTAAAACGTATCCATCACACGGTCCACATTTTCACAATGAATATCTAAGTGGATAGTTAACCTATGTTGTGTTTGCTATTCTTCGTAATACTTGTACATTACCTACTCAACTATAAAGTCTAACTTTTATATGTAATATTAGTATTAGGGAATCGGAAGGAGATTTCTAGCTCCATTACCTGTTAATTTAGATTTTATTCCAGGAAGAGAATAAGTAAAACGTATCCATCACACGGTCCACATTTTCACAATGAATATCTAAGTGGATAGTTAACCTATGTTGTGTTTGCTATGTGTGTAAGATGCTTTTATCCAATAATTATTCAGCAGAAGCTCAGCCGTTTAATTCAATCTGTCAGTTGATAAATTAGCTTTGTACTTCCAATGAGCACTTACTTAATAAAATATTAACAAAAAAGACACTTCGCGAACTAACTCTCTTCAATTAATTATATATTCACTGTATCATTCTAGTTAGTATTATAGTAATACTTGTGTAGGTTGCAATTTACAATTGTTGTGAAGCTAAACCATAGATAGTAGGAAATTTCCTACTATCTATGAGCTAAACTTAATTTTATAGCATTCAGTGTTTATGACCGCATAAGCAATTCATGATTTTTACCTGAGGATGAACACGAAATAGATTTTTGCTGCATAATAATCATTTCATTTAGGTGCCCACGTTTTATAAATGTACTTGATGGGTAATAAGCATATTCTGCATATCATAATGTACTGGGGCACGCATTAGCGCGAGTGTTAGGCGGTGAAAACTGTAAAAAGACCTATGAGATCACAAAGAAATTACAATAACCACACAACCATATCGAAATTGCAAATTATACTGAACGAAATAGCTTGCCTTTAGATAGAAAGTAGTTTTGGTAGTTTACCATAATAAAACTTAATTGATGCATAGCAAGACCATAACACAACAACAACCTAACAAATAATATTATCATCTGCATTAAATTGAGCGAATTTGCTGACCTTTGAATAGTCAAGTGCACTATACAGCGTGCAATGCACTTTACGAAGAGATTTACAATTATAGCAACGAAGAAAGTGACACCTGCAACGTATGGCAGATTTTTGATTTTCTTGTAATAATAAATCGAAAGTAAATAAATATCTACTTTGTATTTCGTTGCTTAATGATTTCATCACAAAATTAGTGATGATGGTATGTAATAGCAATTTCGGAGAACAATAATATTTGATGGCAGAGTGAGATTTTGAAAACAAGTGGCACTTCCAGATTGTTCTGTTCCTCGCCTGTAGCGAGCAAAAATATATTAACGTGGTGAAGTAAACGAAGTCATGCTGCTCCTACCAACTTGAAATTTTTCCTGAATGTAAAAAGTAGGTATAGTATTGTTGAGCAGAAGAGGTATCACAGCGGATTGATACAAATCTAGTGTAGTTTGTATTGTGTACTTTGTTTTATGTTAGAATCATGGGACGAAGGGACAAAGTAGTTGTAATGATGATGATCACGATTACTTACTCGGGGACGCCATAAATGCGTTTCATAAGTCTTCGTAATACTTGTACATTACCTACTCAACTATAAAGTCTAACTTTTATATGTAATATTAGTATTAGGGAATCGGAAGGAGATTTCTAGCTCCATTACCCATATCATTATCATTTTGTGATGTTGTAGCCTTTCTAGCAACTGGTATCTACTACTTAGGTGTCTGCTTTAATGGGTGCTCTCACGATTTTTATTTTCCAGAGTGACGCCGTTGATTCGTGCCATGTTCTGGTTTATGGCATATTACTACGAAGGCACTCTGGGGTTTATTTCATGTATATCGTGGTTTCGAACTTCAGGTCGTGGCTCTACTAATTTTCATAGACTCACATTTATTTTTAGTACATTACAATAATATCCTATCCCTGTTTGGTGAACATTCTCATAGTTTTCTTCAATGTCTAGTACTAGATTGTCCATAGAGATTTTAATTCACAATGGTTATTGATTGTAATTTACGTTGTTGTATAAAAATGACAATTTCTAGGTCCAAAATTGGTAGTGGCTATTTTTAGATTCAAAAATATTGCATTCTCTAATCACTAACACTGCTGTATATTAAGTATGTGAATAAATAAGACTAATGCAAATTCCTCGCTTTTCACCATGTGACATTGACACTTTGACAATGACAAAGAGATTCCCCTTTGGTGTTTTGCATCTTGTGTAATTATCTCAGTCTTAATTGGCTCTTTTGTTCTAATTTGTTTCGATCCACAATCAGAAGGAAGGATCGTGATTTTCTGCGTCAGTTATAACATTGTCCCATCTCCCCATTGACTAAACCTTATTCATTATTCATTCCCTCGCATTCATCATTGATTATTATAATTAAAATTGGTTTAGCTATAATAAACGGAGCAATCTCAGCACAAGGCAATTGCTGTTCCTTTCGTGGAAGATAAATCTAGTGGAATAGCACACGCAAAGTTAATGCATAATAGAAGATATTCCTTTCTTGTGTATAGCGATCTAAAGTGGCTAGAACGTTTTATTTTCCAGTCTCTTTTGTTTGTAAGTTGTGGCGTCTACAACTGTTGTAGTACATAAATAACTCTGTAATTCTATTGTAGTAAAGTCTAAATTAAGTCTCACGAAGATCTTTTTCTTGTACACTGTGAAGTATTCTATATAGTTCATTTCCTAAGCGTTGTAGCACAGTACGAATGCTCTTTTTATGCATGGCTATGTAAATAATGTGCACGGTTTTAATCTGGTAGGAATTTGCGAGCATTTGCATGTAAGTGACGGCTAGACAAAGTAAGCCACACATAAAGATACTAATTTTCTTGTTGAATAACTCATTTTAATCTTTTACCGTTTCCTCATCGTAAATTACATGTCTAATAAACCCGTAGAGCATTTTCCGCTAATTCTTTAATTTTATCACAAAAGGACAATTGAATACATGCAACTATGCAGCTCCATGAAAATATAATCTACTCTTAAATGTGCATTGTGCTTGTTTAGTTTGAGCTTATGAGTAAAGAAATGGGAGTGTAAATATACTAATATTATTATAACTGGTCGGCTGATGCGTGCTAATCCGAAAAATGATACTTGCCTCTAGGTGTTACATGAGCTGCACTATAAGTAGGCGTTGATTTGCACGATGGGCAATGCCCCTTTGCCTCTTCAAATCCCATTTCAAGTTATTTAACTTGAGTCAGTGTACAATTAACTATATTATTACTTGTGTGCAATCCTCATTTATTCAGTCTTCGCTTTACAAGTATACTACAATTATAATATATGAATGAACTAAAGACAGAATATTATTATAAATATTAGCACACTCTATGTCACAAATGATCTTATATTCAATTTGACATACAGAAAAATATTAGAAAAGGCATATTGGCATACTAACTGTTCTTTAGAAGATCCATCCATAGCTATATAGTACATACCTATATACAAGAAGCTATGTAAAATTCAGGCACTAGTGTAAGATAAGTATGTATTAATTCTGTTAATATGAGTCTTGTAGGTGAAGTATGTTAAGAGCTGATGTGTAAATCATTTGAATTGACATGTACATTAAAGTAGTAGAATTTATTCAGCTGCCCACATACGGATTCTAGACACTAATTGTAATCCTGCAGTGGAAAGTAAGACACATTCTCATTTGAGTCGCGGATAAGCCGATACGGAAGTGAGTAGAATGTGTAAGACTACGTCATTATTGTAATTGCCTCCAGGAGAGAAGGACCATATCTTCAGAACACCAAGCTTTATGCACGCCTCTAATTATGTAGTGATTTTTTGAATGATGTTACTGCACTCACTCAGTCATGCCGTGTAATTACATTCGTATTAAAAGTCCCATATTTGGATACCTAAATGCATACTGTTGCATTCTTACATTAAAATTGTCGGGAAAATGTAAAGGAAGATAAACAGGGCATTTACCCACTGAAAGTACCTACACAATTGTGCACAAGTCTGTTCTAAAGAAGGTTTTTAAATTTAAAATGCTTTAAAACTTTCAACCACTGTTTTGATTTTGGGTTTAATTATATTTTAAGTACTCAAACGCATGAATTAACCTCAAGAATATATTTACAGTTATATAATGGTACAGAACTGGGTGAAAATCGAATTATTTAAATGTGTTGATTTCTTCATTACTAATTTCGAAACCACAACGCATACCTAATAAACTGCTTCCATTTTATTTTATATTCAATATTGTATTTACAAAATGGTTTACTAGTTTATCTAGGTATTATGTTACTTAAATATACATATAACACGGACTAATTGACTGACACTTATTTTAAAGAGTTCACCTACACACGCAGAAGCTACTTCTTTAGTTTCTAATGAATACAAATATTTCTAGTGTATGAAACGGATTTGTCGTGTTTTTTCAAAAGTGCGCATATGAACTAATAATTTTTGTGTTTTCAGGACTATCGGAACTAGTGACAAGTTTGCAAAGAGTACAACAAGCTCTGAAGAAGAATGGACTTCATCTTGACGAGACTGTGTCAGCCGTAGGGTCACTCATGCAAACTCCAGAGTTTCAGCAAGTCCTCGCTGTTCATAATAAAGTACAAGATGTGTGGTGCTTCAATCCTCCTCCTACACCCATCTCTGCTCATGCACACCAGCTTGTTCAAGAGGTACGTCAAGTGAGTATTCAATTTAATTGCTAAGCATGGTCACTCTAACTTTTATTACATTCCGTAGCTTACCTGCATGCATAGCTCATACTTAATTTTATACATTCTTGAATGTCAGATTACATGAGCAAATAACGAATTGTGTAGGTACTTAATTTGTTTAAACTTTGGAGTTGAAGGAGTATATATTGAAGTACTTAGGTAGTCTAGATAAGTCTCTAGATAAGGTAGAATCCAAAGAATAAAGCATTATACAGCTAGCTGAAGATAATAATATTATAGTAATATAGCACTTATAATTATGGTACGTGTAAACTGCTTAGATTAGACATTAAGTTAAAATGCTCATCCTCTGCTGCCAGTAAACATCGTTGTAGGTTTTATATTAGATTTCTATCCTCGAGATTTTCATTTTACATGAAATTGTTTTCCATGTGTAAGACGAAGCGGAGGATGCAGTGAAAGAATTCGTATGCATGGTGTTCTTCACCACAAGATAGTGCTGTAAACATAAAATGCTGTTCAGGTTCATTGTAAATAGCAGTCTCATCTCATCCCTCTTTGAAAGTAAGTTACAGAGTTTAGCTCATGTTGTGAGTCTTAGAGCGGAGGATAATTTCCATCTGAATTGCTCCCAACAGACTGACCCTGTGATTTCTTCATGAAACTTGGCGTGACCTGCATTTTGATGATGGGCCAACTTATTTTCTTGTTTTGTCTCTATCCACACTCTATAGTGTTTGTCTTTTTCAGTCTGAGTCGTAGGTACTTTATTTTCTTATTTCTATTTCATGTGCATTGCATGGTAGCCATGATCTTGACTGGAACTCCAAAACAGTCTAACACTTTGTTTACACTGAAAAGCAATTTGTTTATCTAGTCACCCACTGTTGACTAGCATTAAAATAACCCCAGATAGTCCATTCCATATAATCCTGCAGTTAGAATGCAATTGGCTCATTTATTTTGTCAATTAAGATTCACAAGCGTGAAAAGAAGAATAAAATTAATTGCAAATAAAGAAATCTCTACTTGATATACTAAAAATCTTGAGTAACCAGAACATAAAATGGTTGTTATTAATTGTTAGATACTGGTCCAAAGAAACATTAAATTGGTAAAAACAACTAGGTATACAAATAGCTCATCAACGAACTTTCAAAGTGACAATGAAAATTCTGCTAAAATTTCAGTAATTTAATATTATATTTATCATGTTACTTCGTAATTTCAAGAAATGATTTTAAGATTTCATATTTCATGTGTAAAATTACGCTTGATCATCCTTTTATAAAGGCTGCTGAAGGTCATCTAGTAGTCATCTTACAACAAATGCTATTTATGTCTGAAGTTTAACTGGGTATATTTATTATCAACGTTAGTATTATAAAGCGTTATTGTTATATTATGCAAGAACAGCGACTTTAGATATGTGCGACATTACGTATTAATATGTTGTTTGTGAATTGTGATGCATGAGGCATTCTGTTAAAAGAATAAGACATAATATATATTTGCTTTTTAATGCATTAGAAGGATTGTAAATGAAGCTGTAACATTTGTGAGACAGTAGGGCAGAAGTTGTTATTGTATGTAACTGGCTGGGTAAAAAGATGTCGATGGAATCTGAGACGATTCCGTTTTTGGCTAGTGTACAATAGAATAAGAAGGATAGGATGTAAAAAGCTCATTCTTTATCTCAACGGGTAGCAAGCAAATAGTTTTTTAGTTGGAAAACAATTGCATTGCTGCGTCGGTTGAAAATGTGCTGCGCTGTCTCCTCTCTATGTTTCTTTGTGACAACGTATTTACATGTATATGGATAGAGATATTATATGGGTCGAGTTTAATTGAAATGCTTGTACATAGATGTTTATCTGTAGTTTTATTGCATGATGAGTCAGTAGTGGTAGTTGGTATAATACGTAGAAGAGTAAGTTGCTCTGATTTCAATTAGGATATCCAACTGCAATGCTCATGCTCATTTTAATCTGAATTTCAGTGTATGGGAAGCCTTTTGCATTGCTCAGTCCCGGAGTCAGCCGAGCTGGTGGACTTGCTGAGTAGAGTGGACCTAGAAGGAGTTTTGTACGCCCATGACAAAATCGCGGAGCGAGAAAGACTTCTTCTAACAATTGAATCCCCGCTCAACCTGGGCGAGTCTGTGGATGATGTTGCTCCGCCGAAAACGACTCGGCCAGCATTTGTCCCAGAGCCTCAGCCTGATGCCCATATTAAAGTTGTTCGCATTGAAAAGACTCAAGATCCATTGGTAAGAAAGGAAATTCTCATTTAGTTCTAACAAATAAGAGTTCTTTTAATTAATTGCTCTGGGAATGTAGTGACAAGGGGAGGAAGAAGGGAAAAAATCCTTTGTTTCCTTATTTTCTTTACGGAGTGTCGATTACGGAGCTTTGTCGTTTACTTTTATTGGCTAAAGATGCATGTTGTAGATTAATGTGTTGGATTGTGTTTAATTTGCAGGGAGCTACTGTTCGTAACGAGGGAGAAGCTGTAGTAATCGGTAGAATAGTAAAAGGGGGAGCAGCGGAGAGAAGCGGACTTTTGCACGAAGGAGATGAAGTCTTGGAAGTAAACGGAATAGAAATGCGGGGGAAATCGGTGAATGAAGTGTGTGATATCCTGAGTCGAATGACGGGAACTTTAACTTTCCTCATTGTACCTTCTGCAAGTCCGCCACCTCCCATTTCTCAACGAAGAGAAATTTTGGTGAGTTCAATTTCCGCCTTCCTCCATTCACAATCTAATATGAAACTCGTACACAACAAAACAAATGGGACAATGATGATTCGGGGAAATGTAACAACAAGGGGATCTCTTTGTAGCTATTTTCTCTCTTTCTCTCTCTCTCTCTCTCCTTCTATCATTTTTCAAAAGAGTAATGCAATGTGGCGCGACTGTAACACGTTTTTGCAGTCTGTCCCGCGTCCTTGTCATTTCGATGACACACTTTGACAAATGAAACATTAAACCACATAAAGTCTTGACAGTTACAATATTAATCAATGTGTGATGTGACAGGCGTAAATGTTGCGTTATAGGCTCTACAATGTCTACGGATACGCATATGCACACTCCTATTCTATACTGAATATTTTTCCTCTCCTCTTTAAATTGCTTTCCCACTCTCAAAAATCTAATACTCATCATGAGTGACAGTTGAACCTACTTAGTATTTAGGATGTTATGTACTATGATGTATTAATAGTAGAGCATTTGTATGAGAATGAGATTAGTGACAAGATTTCTAAAAATAACCTTGTCAGTTTTCGTGCGTGTTAGTCTTCGTCAGCTTTTTTTTTGTTCTTTTTCAAGGGGTAATGACAAAAGAAATGACATGTTTCTTTATTCTTTGCAGATTCATGTTCGGGCACACTTTGATTACGATCCGGAAGACGATATTTACGTTCCTTGTCGAGAGCTTGGAATAGCATTTGGCAAAGGAGATGTTTTACATGTGATTAGCCAAGATGACCCGAACTGGTGGCAGGCCCATCGCGAGGGTGAAGAAGATCAGGCACTGGCCGGCCTCATTCCTTCCAAATTCTTTCAAGAACAGTAAGTCATTATCATCACTTTATTCTTTAGGCATTTCCTACTTTTCTATTGTAAAAATTGGAATTTATCTGTTGTTGTTTCAATGTAGCTACTGATTTTAGAATGACAAAATGTTAAGGCTTAGAAAGCCGTGAAGGAATTATTGGTATAGTACGAGTGGAATTTGGAAAACAACAAATCTTAATGTGTGTAGGTATCGGATGAAATGAATTCCTTCTGTGTTGAAATTCGAGAGAGAAAAATGTGAAAGGACCAACAGTAACACTGAAAGTGTCCTTTTACATTTGGGAGTCTTCTTGTCTTAGCCTACTACTCATGACCTAGTGAGGAATAGGCAAAAGTGTGAATCCGCTTTAGTATTCTTTGCACTTATTCGCCAACATTTACGCTAAGCCAGAAAAAAAAATAGTTACAAAGGTTTCTCTCGTCGAGAAAACGTAGAGTAGAAGAAAGAGAGGCATTGAGAAAAGAGTAAGGCAAAGTCAGAATAAAAATAGATTGCAAAAAGCTGTGAGTTGGAGACAGCATTTCCGTCTCAGTCACCAACTCTGCTAAGAGAGAGAGAGAGAGGAATAATTTGGTTTGTGGAACCGAACTGGGCCGAACTGATTCGAGATTCTGAGAAGAATGTCCCGAAGAAGTAAATCTCATGTAGAAGTTGGCTTAGACTAGACAAGGCAGTTGAATTCTGCACAAAATACAAATAAAAGAGAAGTAGAAAGCATTCTTATGAATGCTTAAAGCATGAGAGTTGGAGAAGTTATATTTTCTTTGGGAATAAGGATCACGAAGAGCACTCTCTAGAGAAACACGAAATCTTATTATTCCAAGAAATGGTTCCCCTACATGCTCCACTCCACCAATGTGCAGATACACCTAATAACAGTATTAGTTCATTTTCAACCCTAAATGCGAATATATAGGGATAAGAATTTAACTGTTTTGCTTTCTACTTGAAGAAACTATTAAACCTTGGTAGACTAATCCTTCAGAACTCTGTGCATGTAGTTTATTAACCTACATTTCTATCTCTGTATTTGTTTGCACATGTTCTCCGTCCCAATTTCCTGCCTTAACAAAATAGGTGAACTATTTTCTTATTAAAACGTTCCAAGACATTCAAATTCCTTACTATGCAAATTACTTTGGAATGTATCTATAATTGTTTACATTTCATAGCTAGCTATCTACTCTACAAGTAGTTAGACTTTAGACTGCCTTCACGTTCTTTCCTCCACAGTTATTAACAAACAGAGAAAATTATTTGCAGAAATTATCATCCTCTATATTTATTACATGTCATCATGTTGATCAACGAAAGAACACACGGTAGTTAATGTCTATGAGCATTTTGTCTGATGATGTTTGTCTTCTGGAAATGTTTAGGAGAGAAGCAGTCAAACAAACGCTACTAGGAGAGACGGAAACCAGAGAAAAAACTAAAAAGGGAACTTTGCTCTGTGCCAAAACACATAAGAAGAAGAAGAAAAAGATTCCATACAGCACGGCTTTTAATGATGGTGAGTCTCTCAAGCATACATAATTGAAAGTTCGTAAAGAACTTTTTTTACCTCTATGAAGATACCTTAGATTTGTTCGTGCCGAGAATACATATGCTCATAATGCTGTGTATCTATATTATGTATGTGCGTTGCTCGTCATGCTCGTAATATAAATGTAGTTTATATCTACAGTCAAATGTATTTAATGGATATCACTCTGAGACACTTCATGGTTATAGACACTTGAAGGAACAGCAGTTGAATTCCTTAGCGAAATTCAAATAAATTACAACTGCGCAAATAGTCAATTACCGAAGAATTGCTAAAGTTCCTTATAAACATTAGGATAATTACAGTAGGTAGGTGCTGTAGTAGTTTAAGTGCTCTTGGATGTTCAAAGCTGTTAAAATGAATTTGCTGGACTGGAATACAGATATACTTGTATTTTTGCATAAAAATGCAATAAAAGACAAAGACGTTAGTTCTTATTGTTGTGTATGTAGGCGAATTAATTTCATTTCCTACGTACCTGCCCCCATTTCTTCCTTTTAATTACAGGATAAGGTGATTTGACGTTTATATTGCTGTAGACGGGAGTTTTAATTTTTTCCTATTTGTCAATGACAGAGTTCGATGCAGATGAAATTCCAACGTACGAAGAAGTAGCACTCTACTACCCTCGTGCCAGTTTCAAACGGCCTGTAGTATTAATTGGACCGCCGAATATCGGTCGACATGAGCTACGGCAAAGACTTATGCATGAATCAGACCGGTTTGCTGCCGCCGTGCCTCGTAAGTTTTAATCTCTTTCTATATAAGCCACTTACTACAGAATTTCGACAATTATATACTTTATTCACGTTTTTTAAAGTTCAATGTGAAGGAAAACGGTAATTTAATTGAGGTAATTTATTGCAGCGTTTCTGTTGCAAGCAACCACACTTAAACGTTCGTTGCTAAACATTCTTTTCTTCTAGTAGCTGCAATTAATTATTTTTCTAGCCAACTTATCAATCCTTGTCTGCATTTAGGAAAATCGCTTTACATTGACAAATACTGTGACTCTTCCCCATGTTTAATGAATATTGGGTGTCGTAAATGCTAATTATTATTATCTCATTTGTAGATACAAGTCGAACGAAGAAAGATCAGGAAGTGGATGGTCAAGACTATCATTTTATCACCCGTGCTCAATTCGAGTCGGATATCCTAGCTCGGAAATTTGTCGAGCATGGAGAATTCGAAAAGGCATATTACGGGACCAGTTTGGATGCAATCCAAAGTGTTGTCAACATAGGGAAAATATGTGTCCTCAATCTCCATCCACAATCCCTCAAGATTCTGAGGACTTCCAACCTGAAACCGTATATTGTGTTCGTTGCTCCGCCACCTTTAGAAAGGCTTAAGCAAATGCGCATTTCTAGGGGCGAAGCTTATAAGGTACATACTTGGCATGGTTCATATTATCTGGATTTACCTGTAATTATTATGGAAGGAAAATAAAATGTAATTTATTACTTTGAATTTTTATAGGAGGAGGAACTGATAGACATAATAGAGAAAGCCAGAGAAATGGAAGAAAAGTATGGTCATTTCTTTGACTTGGTGATTGTTAATAATGATATCGAGCGGACTTACCATGAGTTAATTCAGAGAATCAATTATATCGAAAGGGAACCTCAATGGGTTCCTGCCGTATGGCTCAAGCAGTGAAAGTGTCAAAATAATTAATTAATTGTAATCAGCCAATAATTAGAATTACTACTACGTAAATACAGCAGCAATTTTATTATGTGCATATGTAATAATATGTAATATTGTAGTAAAAAGAGTTTGAGTAAACTGTTGTTATCGTGTTGAAGATGAATGAATGGGATCCGTGAAATACTATTAATTATCTACAAATACAAGAAATCAAAGAATTACCAGAGAAGAAGCGTTACAGAAATAGCAACCAGTTGTACAGCATCATCATATTATTACAACCTCAGCTCCTCCCTCATCTGTGATCAAGATAATCAAATCAACAATAAGAATTGCGAAAATATACTACATATGCCAATACCAAACTCAAAAATTCATTCAAACTCAGAAAATCACAAAAGGAACATCTCAGCACTCTATATACTATGTTCATCCTTTTGTTCGCTTTTAAAGGAACTTGCTACAGTTCAGTATCTGTGTAGAAGACAGAAAAAAGATTTAAGAAGAAGTGTTGTCTCAAGTTCACGATAAATGCATGTAGCCAGCCCTGGGATTAAAAACTCGAAAAAGGGCTTTAAATATTCTCTTGTCTCATGACTCTTTTGCAGAACGTTGACTAATGTTATGTTTAGCGAAATTGCATAGGGAAATAACGCAAGCTTAAGGGGAAGGTAACACATACGCGAGGATCATCGTCGAGATTTCTGTTTCATTTGTACCGAAACGTCAAAGTTAAGTATTATGTGTACATCTATCGTTAGTCTTACATAGATACAACAGATAATGTTATATAACAAATTATAACTCCAGCAGAGAAAGCAATACAAATAATGTAACTATTAAACAAATACATACAACTGAATGGAAATGTCTAAATGATCATGAGGACAAAATACCAGTTCAGTCATGCCAATTCAGCCAAGCCAAAATATTATTACACATTAAGATTTAGTATAAATATATAGTAGATGCCCTTAATTACAATGTATCTCCATAATCTAATGTAATTTTCATAATTTAATTACTTAAGGATGCTAATTATAAATCCTACGTTACGTAAGTACTTAGATAGTATCTCTAAGGATCAGTTATACTCTTAACGAATAGAAATGACGCTCCCTGAATACATTTATTAGGAGAAATCTATGTAACACGAACACGTATTTCTAGGTCATAACAACATATTTTCTTTTATAATATAATTATGTGTCGTGTTTTCTATTTGAAGTGCGATAACAACTTCTGTGACAACTCGCATATGGAATTTAACATTATAATTGCTTTCATGCAATGAAGCGCAAAAATTGTCAAACAATATTATATTATGGAATATCTTGCTAGCTCACTTCATCTGTTCTTTATCTATGCATGCATCGCATAGGTTTAAAAAAGTTAAAATTTTCTTGTTACAGTTATTAATTTAGTATTTTATGAATACGAAAATAGTGCTTTCAATTTTTCTGTTTCCTTTTCCTATTTTTGCTCAGATTTAAAATATCCGAGTTGCATTTTTCTTATTTAGTATCGACAAACTTTAACTTTCCTTATTGTGAACAAAAAAAAGATTTAAAAAGTTGCAAGGATTGATTTACAGAGTTGAATTCCGAAATGTTCAGTAAAGATTCTACATAATTTGATATATTGATATTAAAAAATAAGTAAAAGAATGTCAAGGCCATATATTGTGGCATGAAAGACAAACAATGATGCATTTAATTAACACATACAAAATACCTTACGTGTTTGGTACTACCAGGTGCTACATAAAATTATGGTTTTCATTTTTTTAATGTAAAATTCTACAGTTTAAGCTGTCTATGGATAAATGATTGAATTTTATCGTATCTCTCCAGTTGATACATGCTAAAATTGCTTTGTTTACATTACAAACAACAAATGTCCAGTTTTACAAATATATATAATTCTACTGAACTAATGGATAGCTTAGAAATATCTAAGAAATTCACGACTGGATGATCCATGATCCTAGCCCGGAACCATATCTAGTTCTAGTAAAATTTAACAAAATACACATTAGCTACATGCTACATGCATAATAGGTTTAAAAATGCTAAACCCAACTAATGTAATCCGAAAAACTATCTGTATTAATTAATTTTTAATAACCTACTACTGATTTTAAATGGGTTGAGTCCAGAATGTGTAAAGTACAGGAAAGGTTAACGAGATATTTACAAAGATTAAGTATAAACACATACATAAATACAATAGAGACTGCTTGTGTTTGCCAAAATATTCATACGAGAGACTTTCTTATGGAGAATTATAAAAGTATAAGCATGGATTCTTACGAGTATCTTAAATTGTCACAGTTCAAGCTGTAGTAGAGGGATTCCCTTTCAAAAATGAGTTATCCACTATTAATTACACTTCCTATGATTTAAATTCAACTTCCTAATGGTACGTAGTGTTTTAATTGAGAAAAGTAGTCATGCAAATTTGGCTGCACTCATTGGAATTGTATGCAAACAACTTTACTTTTCATTAACTGTATTGTATTATATTCTAATTCTAGCCATAAAACTACATTGTACGATAATGACCATAAAATTCTATTAACTCCAGTGATTTTTGTATTATGTAAAATATGAATTGCTTACGATGTATTGTTTATGTAAGGTGTGCAGTAGATAATTAGTCTAATTAAATAATTTCATGTTAAATGTATGTACAACATACAACATGAGTAGCCCACCGGCAGCTATATGATTCTTTCTTACTTACTTTTACAGTAAGCAAAAAGAAGGAATACACTACTAGTAATAGTCGATTGGCTTTATATGCCTTATTTAAGTTAAGTAGGCATTTATATATACAAAGTGACATACTTATGCTAAGCCTATTATCTATCCTTGCTGATCTATATTAAGTTAAATAATTGACAATTATAAAATATATTAGTATTTATGCATTAGTATCATTGCAGATGACAATGTTGTTGTGTGTATGTAATGTAACTACCTGTTTATCTACTCTCTTCAGTAATGCAGAATACATTTATTAAGTTTATTTAGTATTATTTCATATTATTATGTTAAAGATAATTATTTAGTCATGTATTTACAATTTCATTTCAGTGTAAATTAATTAATTTCTTCTAAACGTAGGAGTACTAGCCTGCAGTTACAACAATATATCTCTAGTATATGGAAATAACTGGTAGTTAGAAAACCTTGGCTACTTTAATTTATACTTTGTGTAATCTTCCTGAAATACTACTAAATACTTTACTACCTACCACTATAACGTTATTGGCATGTCGCGATGCTACGATATAGTTAGTTTTGTATGTGTTTAATGATAAATGCCAAATATGACATGGTTGTTATTTGTAAATTGTAAAAAGAAATACAGATAGTTGCAGATAATGACTAGTAGACAGAGATTTGCATTATGCAATAAAATAAACAATCAATTTGAGATATGATAATAGCAAAAGATTGTTATTAGTGTTAATAGTAGACAACATTGTTTACTAAAGTGTGTGCGTTATTGTATTTTGTTGCATGTTTGAAATAGTATGTGTGTATCTAATTGAACTTTATATTATTCAATCTCTTCAGTAAATAATGTAGACCAGAAATAACATTTGCATATTATGCATTACAGGTATGTTACTTTGTATTCCTTATACTACAGATATATTATTATTATACTTGTGTACTTAATTAGAATAAGTTAAATGCAGTTACTTAACCAATTATGTACTTATACTTGTTGCGAATGGTATATTGTATTATGTAGATAAATTACTTTATTATTCAATTGCCCATATTAAATGAAATATTAAGTAGAAGAAATTTAATTACAGACAGAAGGACAAACGTAAGAACGTATGTATCTATTATGAAGACAGTGCGATATGAAATTCTAATGTATCGTAATGTAATGTATTGTATATGTAACTACTAAAATGTTAATGAACTGTATAGAGCGAAATTCTTCAAGCGTCAAGCGTGATGAACAATCATGAGCTTCCCATCGTTTTCCACCCCCAATTACTTAATTAATAATTACAATTACAATACAAAATAGAGAAGTGCATACGTTCATCGTGAACCATGTGAATTCAGCTACAATTTAATTAATTACCTAAACCCCCAATTTAAAAGGAAATAAATCAAGTAAATACTACTCGAAATTCTTCCTGTCTATTCAATTTTCATTCATCGATACAATTTTTCTGTTGAAGCACTATGAATGAGCTTTTTGGTAATGTATTATTATGCATCTGGCACCTGGTATGGCATATATTATATTCTAATTCTATTGATGACTGCCATTTACGAAATAACTAAATAGATGCACAAATTATTTTAGCTCCATTTAGTGTAGATTTTCAACACACTCGAAATGACTGACTTTTAATTAAATTCAACTGAATACCTCGGAAATTATCATGATGTTTCGATATTTCGATAAAATCGGTGTAATGACTCTACAGATCAATTTATTATCAATATTGATTAATAAAGATTTCCAAACAATCGAGAGTTAATATTTGGTCATTTCAATTGATACCTGCATTTTATATGGAAATCGGACTATAGTATAATAATAATATGCAATAAATGGGTATATGTAATGTTTAGCTAATCCATCATTGTTTAGTGACCCAATTAATCAAATTGGCAAATAGTATGCTAAAAATAATGTTTCTGCTTTCCGTCTCATTACATGCATGACAAACATGTGCATTTATTGATAGAAGTGTTCGAATGTTGTTTGAGCATATAGCATGTGTTTCGTCATATCTATTTCTGTTTTCTCACGCAACGCTAACTCGCTGGCAAATGTTGTTTAAGATTAATAGTAAAATCATTGCATATAAGCATACATATATAGAGTATAGCTTTAAGCCGGTAGTTTAGGCACATAAGATTAGCATAATAACCTTAACCTTGTTGAACCCAAGGACATAACATGAAGTCACAGTCAAATTCAGATCTCTCCTTCTGCAACCAAGTCATAATCATAATATATAAGCAAGAAAAGTACTTAAATTCATATAATATTATAAAGATTGTTTTCTGCATAATAAGCATATCTGTTCTATTGTTTTCTTCCTTAAGCTGTCATTCGCTTGGGAATGCATAACAGAAACGCGTGGTGAGTTCAGCAATCGTTTTTTAAGTTGTTTGCATGTGAAGGGAAAAAATAAAACCTTCTAGTGTTTTGCTTTCAGCATGATATTTACAAAGAGCCATATGCATCATAATATTAATTGTTACGTACATGTAATTTAATTGTTTATACTCTTCTGGTGCGCATAAAACTTTAATGGTCATTCAAAACTCATGTGAGTGAGTGTCATTCTATTTCCATACATGACTTGCCTTTGTAATTCTATCGTCAACTATTTTTTTTTTGGTTTACATTAGAACCGGCAACTAGCTGCAGCGACAAAAATAGACAAAACTTTCGTTTAATGTCGTTGGCATGAGTGAATAGGAACTATTTGAGTTATAGCATACACATAATGTGTTTAGCCATTCATCAATGTCGCATTTGTGCATTTGGCATCATGCAGTTCAGAATTGAATACTCTCATTTCTGCACTTTCAAAGGAAATAGGTGTGGCCAAGTTAGCGTATATAGAGTTATTCCATAAAAGAAAGGAATTTTCGATGCGATATGGAATGCAATTTAGTTTTACACAAATGCCATGGCTAGTTTCATCCTAATAACACCACACAATCAAGTAATAGAGTATTTTTGCTCAATCCGATTGCATACACAAAGCCTTCTTCTCTCAATGAAAATGTATGCGAACGTTTAATCAACTAAATTGCACACCACATCAGATGCCTTGCCTTTTATATAAATGTGGAGCTCCGCGTTAAATTTGTACTGCCTATATGATAAGTATGCTACACATAGAATTATTTATGTATAAACTTAGTTCATAAGCCAAGTCTTGATTTTTATCACCTGAAACTGAGATCATCTTCAGGTAATCCACTGGTGCAAGTGCAATTCCAGCACCCACTATAGTAGATCCTTTGACTCAGGGCGCTTTTATCATCTCATTTTTACTGACATATGAAAAAATGTACACCACCTGCCCGACTGGCACTAAAATGTAGTGTCGAGCACTTTTAACTAACGAAGATTCCCTTTCTACATTTTAACTTCTAAATCTCAAGTGAAATTGTATTATGTGTGCCAGCCTCTCAATCTTAATATTAAATGTGCAAGAATACATCCTCTTCAGTAGGTATATTATGAGAAGAGCATGGTATCCCACTTCGTAGCTTATGTTCGTCGGTATATTTAGCATCAAGTGATAATGTGCCGTCCGCGGATGATAAGGGAAGAACTGTGGCGTGCAAACAAGTTTTTCTTACAAACTCCAATAATTTTTCTTTTCATTAACTTCTATCCACGACGTGGAAAAAATGGCAAACAACTTTTTGCCCGGAGGATACCACTAAAACTTCTGCTTATAATGGAATCCGTGATTACGTGGGATACCGAGATACTCAGTTAGTTAGGTGTGTGTTTTGCGGAAAGTGTAAATGAACCACACAATACTGCATATAGCACTAACATAATACCACACTCGTATATACAAGAGTAATAACTATATATGTAGCCACATATACCAGATAAATCCAGCCAATCCCAAGATACCCTTTGAATTTTCAACTCTGTTAATACTGCTCATTGTTTATCACATAAGTATAGTCTAGTATATACCAATATACTACCTGGATATATTTTACAAATATTTCTATCCACCATATTAGTATAGCGTCAGTATACCATCAAGTAGCGAAATCTTCGACTATAGTTGGTGAAATAAGACTTCAACAAATCTCAATCTCAATACCAGGATTTTTGCATACAGACGTAATGTACCCTAAGTCTATACAGTCTCATCTGTAGAAATGGAAAGCAATATCTTCACCGATGACATAAGGTACTGTTACAGGGCACATAGAAGAGTAGGACATCAGATACCATGCAGCTTGGTTGGACTGATGGTCTTTATGGTGAAGGATCCTCACCGATTCTGCATCTGAATGTAAGTTGCAAGTTTAACCGAAATAAAAATTTCAGGATGTTAAATTATATGGAAAAATTCAAAATGTATTAAAGTAGATACGATTCAAAAAACTCTTTTTTTATATATTTATTTGCTTTCAGGGATAAAATTATCAATTGAGCACGGAAACATTTCGAAATTCAAAAGAGTTTGAATTTTGAATCACCTATACTTATAATAGATTTTGAATTTTCCATGTATTTTAACTATTGTATCCTGTTTATGAATGTTTCTGGCGTTCATTTTATCCCTCGAAACAAATAAATAAATATTCAATTGTTTTTCAAAATTTTGATACAAAAACCTTTCCGATTTTTAGGAATTCGTACATAAAGTCCAGAAAATGTAGTAGTGGCAAGCTATCGAAGGTTTACTGAAACATTTCGTAGCTGGAAAAGCATTTGGTATAGTGATGTACATGCATGAAGGTAGGATTGAGATGCGAGTAGGTATGTAGTAATGTAGCATAGAAGAGAGTACGAGTAGTTATGTTATAGGTTGGAAGCCGGCTCTGCCTTGAGGAGTGAACTGAAGAAGAGAAGTGATGATCTGGCTCAGACAGAGTCAGCTCAACAATGCTTTATACATGAAGGAGAACTAGGTAGTTCTGGAGATTGAAGAGAAGAAACGAAGTCTTTGCCGTCCCGGCGACTGTAACTGGATGAAAATGTTGTATAAGAGTAGGTAATAGAATATCCAGTGGAAATAACTATGACTCCCTATGTCACTCACAGTAAGGAATATTTCTTGTGAGCTGTAGCCATGTACATAATACGAGATTCTACTTGCCATTACTCTTCCATTTGAGCAAGCTTATAATATTATAGGCTGGTGGGGATAATATTAATGCATAGTAGTGCCATTGTTTTGATATGAATGTATAGAGTATAGAGTAAGAAAGGGCTGAAGGACTGGATGTTAATTTGGCTCATGGCGATACTAATGCAATGGGTACCAAAAGAGCCACGGTACCAGATCAGAAACTAGTAAACTAGTCCTAGTACTAGTGCAACGAAGGCAAGTGAATAGACGTCTGGAAGAGTATAGAGGAGTAGCGACCTTGTACACATGTACTCTTATTCTGTTGCAACTTGGAGGTTGTAGGCAGAAGAGAGGGAAGGGAAATAAGGTTCAGCTGACTATGCCTATAGTTATAATATTTTGTGCGAAAAAAACGACGACTGCGAGTTGAGAAGAGTTGGTGGTGGTAGCTGGTGGGTTTGGTTGCTCACATCTGATGTTCTGTTTGCTCTTCTCTTTCCTTCCTCTCCTACACAAAATACATAGTCAGAGTATGGAAAGGAATCCAATCGGATTCTGACTCAACTCAGCTATTCTCTATGCATTCCTTATTGACTGAGCTCTAAGTTCTCCAGCAGCAGAGCAGAGTACTCCAGTCAGTTCTCCAGCGAGCAAGGTTGCTGAGGAGCGGAATTCAGCTCTACGTAAACGTAACCAAAGGAAGATACTAAGAGACAAGAGCCGAGAGAGAGAGAGATAGCAAGTCTATGTCTACTGCTCACTTGCACGAAGAAGGGAAGAGTCCCGGCTTCATCTTTTTTCTCCAGCCAGAGTGCAGACAGACACAACAACCACATCCAGACAGACATATACAGAGTGGCAACTATACAAGAGCTGATTGCATTGCATTAGTCTGGAGTCTGGAATTGTGCACGAGTCGTGAGTGACTCTCTCGTCAGTTGGTGTGAGTGCTCAGAAGGAAGAGTGGAGTTAAACGGGTCCTACACATGCACCTTGTACTACGATTATACATTATATATAAACACGACTACATACGTACATTTCTTTTGCATCCGTATCTTTATGTGAATTTCGTCTGTCGACTCTCGTCTTATTAGCCATTTCAACTTGGAAAAATTCTCATAGCCCCCTCTTCCTTATAATGCCGTAGTATCAAAAGCCATCTTCAAATCTATCCATTCTTCTTGCTAAAACAAAAGCTACTAGAGCTGGAACTAAACCGCATAGTAAACATCTACACAGATACATACATAAGGAATGGGTGTGATGTGATGTTCACATTTCCGAACATCTTACTCTTACTCCCTCCTCTTTCGCATACATTTATATTTATACAGTCATAGTCCGCATAGATTCTCTCGACTCTTTTTCTGCAACGACAACGTACATTCCTTTTTTTTACTTTACTACTCTTGCCGTCTTTTTTATTACTCCATTCTCCTTAATACCTTCTAAGGTTCACTTCATTTTCTATCACACAACATCACCTGCACACACAGACTACACATATATAGACTTTCAACCACTATTACTCCAAACCAAGTCTAACTATTTTTTTACACAATTATACACTTTCAAACTGAGGGATATTCTCGCATTCTTTTACACTTTTAACCTGAGCATTTGTGGCCTAAGTGCTAAATACAAATTGCATACTACATTCCAAAGATACACACCCACACTGAACTGATTCAAATAAATATAACTACATAGCTAGTTTTACAAATAGTAAAAAAGCCCAAACAATTCCGCTCAATTGCCTTTCTAGTAAATACATAGTGGATTTTGCAATTGCAAAAACATTTGATTTTACTCTTCCTCCTAGCAATGACTCTTCCCATTCCGTTCTTTCCCTTCTCCTCTGTGTACAACTTGCACTTTTCACATCGTAACATTATTAGCATAGCACTCAACACAACTCAATGTGCAATGGGATTACACCCTAGTAAGCCACATTCCAAAATTTAAACTCTATAGGAGCATCCTTTCCCTATAATACTATAAATATATCGTACAATTATCGTTGAACCGTACACCTAAGCCCGAAATATATACAAATTTTACACCTATAGTATAACTGTAATGATATTTCTTTTTCCATTTAACAAAATGAGACATGGAAATCGAATCAATTGCCAATAGTATTTATTTAATAATGCAGGATATAAATTTTGTAATATTATTATAGGCAAATAGAGTAAGGACTTTAATTAGCAATCTTGTGGTTGCATGATTTTCAATGACAGATAGATCCAGGAAAGTTTATTGTGTATCACAGAAGGACAATGAAAAACATTAGCATAAATTCTGTTGACAATCTCAAAAAGTCATTACTCCAATTACACAATCTTAACAAGATGAGATTCCTTTAAAGCACCACTGTGAATGAAAATCCTGTTTGATGTTGTCTTGACTTGAGAAACTGAACTGATTACAATTTGTAATAGATATTATATTATATTACTATTTGTGTTTCTCAATGCCGGTCGCCCCCTTACAAGGATAATAGTCTACGTTATTCTATAACCATGTTGTGCAATTATATCATTTTGTGACAAACATGTGCTAATCCAATTCACCTAGAAGTTTATATCCTTATATATATCCTAGGTAGTAATATTATAAGGTCTTCTTTATTGTTTTCTACTTAGTGTGACAGTATTTAATTTTGCTAATAAAATCTATTCCAGAGCTCTCCAGTGAAGACCTCATGCAGATGACACAATAAGAGTGAGACAAGTGCGCCCTTGTGGCTCTCTTTATTTGATTTGTATTGCTTCACTCTTATTATTCTCATACAGTCAATAAGTTTGTTTTTGCACTTGGCAAGCAGAACAGATCAACTCAAAGCGGCGTGTGTTCCTCAGTGTATGTATGTATGAGTGCGAACGGAGTCTGATAAAGATAGAAAAGAACATCGCATCAGTCAGTGCCAAAGTGCCAACGCAACGTGTTGATTCTCTTGTTCGCAATCCTCAGCATCTTCAACCAGTCCTTTATTTACTTCAGACAGCACATAGTTAATAGATGTACAGTCGAAAGGATCAGCACAATCCAACTTTTATTGTGAGTTACACAACTTCTCTCATATAAGTACACTGGAAATTATTGCATAGACATACAACCGGTGCTTACTACAATAACTCATCGTTAACTACTTAATACACTAAATATAATTTGTGGCAAAATACTTTTATCTCGCCAAGTTGACAACTCATTCTTCCTCTTCTAAAAAATTAATTCCTGTTTGCCAATGGAGAAAATGTCGTCTATACAAATCGTCGATGGTACCGGTAAGATTTTCGACCCATCTATTTATTTCTTGCATTAAGTAAAACTACCGTACTCATCCAACAAACATTTTACATATTGAGAATATTAATATTTCTTTGCAACACAAACGCAATCATCTAATTCCTACCTTAATATGAAAGCTGGTAATGAAATTAGTACGACAGAATGATAAAATTGTTATGTTCCGTTACGTTGCGTTGTTATTATATGGAAATCCAATATTTGTTAATACCTATACCTAAGTGTTAAATGAATAGAACAGTGCTCTGCGTAAGTGGGAATGCAAATAAATACTACAGACATGACATAGGCCCTTGTTACTTGTGGAACTAAAAGTAATATCATTTTCTGCGGTTTAGAGAACTAGAATATATAATATCAGTAGAGTCGAGTGATACGGATAGGAATAGAGACACGGAAGCATGGATAGCAGTATACTTTAATTGTGAATGTATTATATAAGTGGTATAGTGGGTATAGTATAAGTTCATTCGTCTAAACGTGAAAATGGAAACTTTATGCGGAAATAGATATACTACCATTTTATACCGAAAACATTTTCCACAATTTATTTTTTCCATAATCTCTTGGAATGAATCAGGCAGAGTATAGTCTAGTTAGCTTAGGTTCCTTGGTATATATGTATGCTAATTGGAAATTCAATTGGATATTTCAGAAAGTTAAATTGTCAGATGCATAAATGGGCTTTGGTAATTTTATTCATTTCAACTTTGTATATGGCATGGTTTTGTCACATTGTGATGAATGATGAATATGAATAAGCACAAAAATAACAGAACGCAAAAAGGCATCTGGTTATTGCTTGTCTTATGTACGTAGTATTGTGAATTGTATGAAATATTTGTTTTTATGTGTGGTCTACGCATATCGTTTTTTGTTGGCATAAACATAAACGACAGAACCACGGTCGGTTGGTAAAAACGTTAAAGAGTGCACTTGACTTTAAGCTGTTTAGCAAACTATGAGTCCGACAGTAAATATTGTGTTCAATCGTTGACGGAGCATTATTACCCACATTATAAAGTTGAATGAAAGCAGATGAAGCGGAGATAGAGCGTAAATATGCTACAGTGTGTGTGATCGGGAAGGAGAAATCGATTTTTTGTCAATTTGAGGCATTTGGGGAAAGGGCTGAAGATCTTCGGGCGTATGGACAAATCTACTTTTCCACTTTACGATCCCCACAGATTGAAATAAAGATAAGCTATCCGAATTCTTTATTATAGCCAGAAACGTCTGTACTTTGATCATGTATGTAGCATGTTGAAAGAAGGGTTGGGCATAAATACTATTAGGGAAAAGATCAAATAAAGATTTATAGAACAAATGGATTTTACTTGTGTTTGACATATCCGATAAACTCAAGTTTACTTTCTAGTGATCTTTACTTGAGTAGCTCTCCTATCTTTTCTACTTGACAAGATTTACGAGTGAGTAGTATCTGCTCTCAAAATCAGAATTATTATTCTATCGTAGGTTCCTTCTTGGGACTTCAGACTGATTTTCAGTAACCTGATTAGGAATTTCTATTTGAAGAAGGAAGGCTATGCTATAATTTGCCATTTATATTTCTAGTCACCTTATAGAAAATGAATAAGTAGATTAATCTATCGATAAATATAAGTGGCTCAAACTCTTTCTTTCTCGTAAATCACGGAAAGAGTAACAACGTGCTACGGAAAAAAGGAATTCATTTTTATAGCATCTGCTTCGTCGATGAAAAACATAGGCCATATTGACTTGTTTTATGAAATAGCTCACCAACTCTTTATATCATCACCCGAGTGGCTAACACAACTTCTTCCGACTTATCTATAGCAAATATATATCTTACAAGACAACTAATGTGAGAAATATGCTCTGAAAATGAATTTCCTTCTTCTTTTATTTATACTGCACTAGTCTTCAATTACACCTCCTCAACTGCCTTCTAGTATAATACCCTCGGTCAGCATATTTGGCACAACTGCAATTTTATGCAGCAATATTAACATCCATCATACATGGTTTCCAATTTTTTCATATTGCACATTCCAAGTGGATGTCCGCAATCTTTTTTATACTTACTGTCGCTGTCACTGTAAACCTTGGACAAAGGACTGCAAAAGAAAATAATAGGCCATACCTTTCTTTTGCTTGTCGATTTAAGTGAATGAACCAAATTTCATACTCTTATAATATTAGCATACATGCATAAAATGTATTGAAGCAGAGCAGAGCACAGAAGTCTCATCAAAGACTAAGTAATTTCGGGAGAAATAAAAAGCTCCTCCTAACATATTACAATCGAATTCTAAAATTTCTTAATGGTCGTTGGTTGATACTCAACTTTGAAAGATAGCTCTCTGTTAAATATGACAAACTTCATGCTTGGTTGTATCTGACGTGATTGTATTAGTCATAAAACCTGTGAATGGCATTTGCTTTATGATTTATTTATATTGGTGGATATGACACGAAAATTAGGAAGTAATTCTATAAAATCCCTTAGAAGACTACCTAATTCAAATTTGTAGAGAATAGTTCATAACTAAAGTAGACCAAAGTCATTTGCTGTTAATTTGAGATAAGTTAGACAGAACTGCTAATGTTTATCTGTACGTGGCTATTATGAAAGGATTCATGCTGTATGCTAAAGCAATGAAGTGCTGGGGTTCTCCTGGAATTCCTCTCTTGGCTTTCCTTTCAGACTATATAGTAGTGCTGCCTACGTACGTCCAATCATGGCTGCTAAAACAGTAATAGAGGATTAGCAAGTCTAAATTCGAGATTACTGTACACTTACACATATAAATATAACGCGATAAAATACGATTATATGATGCTATTTCGAAAACAGTGAATTTTGGACTTTGTTAACTATGCAAATCATATTCATGTGCCAAATATTGAATTAATAATTATCCATAATTTTGAAACGCCTTTTTAAATGTAACCATTTAGTAATTACAAAGTTTAATGTTTTTAGCTATATTCGTCGCACAGAACAATCCTTACAGAAAAGGCTGTAATATGTTTTCTGTATGATACATACTACCGCTGAATTTATCGAAACATACACTTAGATTCATGTACTACATACCTATTTGTGTCAACTCACTTTTTTACTCTACATAAACTCTATTAAATATAGAATCAATCAATCATGACCACTAAAATTAGTTTTACAAAGCTAAGTAACCAAATACTTAGTATTTTCATAATGTACTCTGTATAGGTAAGTAGATAATAGTACAACGTTCCATATCCATTATAATATCATACTTATAGATATGACTGAGTTATCATAAATGTCAAGTCAAAGGATAGAGATAAGAGCTTGTAATTTTGCTCTATGTATCATATTACTTTATTATATATTTTTATAATGCCTTTATCTGAAAGTGGATTGCATTAAAGGTTCAATTTCCGTTCTCCGAAGCAAACAAACAACTTTGTTAAAGCATATTATTACAATCACATTTCCTACAAGTTAGCGTTGTATGCAGAAATTTCTACTCAAATACTAGAAAAGCTTTAACATGGACATGACTAATCCTAAAGATAAAAGGTGACTCACAGAAAATATGTAGCATACTACAGATCTACTACCCATGTCTTTCACTATTGTGGGCTCTTTAACGAATGACTAAACTTTTCGTGCCTCATCGGTAATCTTTATACAGAGATGTCTTTTTATCTTACACTGTAATATTTCAATTATGTAAGTGGCTAATTTGTAAACTTCAATAGAAACCATTTTGGTTTGATTAGATATTTACATGTATGTAACTTATAACATTAACTGGTAAAGACTACTTATGTATACTGCTGTCGGCATAAACAAAGTTGTGTCCTACTTTTGCACGTATAAAGACAATAGAGCGTTTATGAAAGCATTTAGCAGGTAAAAGAGACAGTGGTTAGTTGACTGTAAACCTCAAGCGATGATGTTATTAAAACAGTCGTAAATTATTAAGCAATTACCTTCCAGAAGTTACAAATTAGAGTCTATATAGAGCTTCTACTTTGAGATTGAGCTAGAAATGTTTCTATTTACATGTAAGCCAAATCCTTAGTTCGTGCATTTAATGCATTACGTGCTTTCCTCTATATAATACAGTATTACTTCTATTAGGGGACCACCATCAGGGGGAGAGAAAAATCGGTATTTAAATATGGGGGGTGCCATCCTTTCTATAGATACCCTCCTCATTGTGACCAAAGCAAAAAAGTGGTGCTATTGAAATATTTTGTGGCTGATCTTGCCTTGAATATTAAACATGCACAACCGATGGATATAGAAAACAAGAGATGTACTTACAACAATAGATTCAATAGGGTTTTAATGTTTCTTTTTCAATAAAGCTTGCTAGCAGTACAGCAATATTGATCGTCTTGAAATTTTCCACAGGCTTAAGAAATCATTCAATTGATTACTAAATAAAATTTCTAATTGAACAGATAGACTGTTTTTTCTATTCATCATAAATATCTGATCTCATTTATTTTAAATCCTTAGAAAATCGTCCATTCTCAGAGATCACCATTTTTTGACGCATTTATTGATTTCAGTGTAGAGTTTCCGCTTAATAGAGAGGGACCCCATATATTTTATAGAGGTCGGAGAGTGGGCATTTAACATTGAATGAGATGAGAGGGGGTTCGGTACTAATTGAAAGGGGGTCTCCGTATAGAGAGAGATGGTCTTTGGTAGAGGTAACACTGTACGTGTAGTGTTGTATAACTTTGGTAATGTGACAACTTGAGCGTAAGCTAACGCATGTCTTGATCAAAATTGCCACTCCAATATAAAGCAAAGTTTAAGTTGGTAGTTCTAACTTTAGTATGGGGAACTGGAAGAGCAGTAATGGAATATTGATCAATTTTCCTCTAGAGTACTGCTCTTTGAATGGCTTCTGCAATAATATTAAAGTTGTCTAGACCAAACTTCTGTTTACTTACCTAGCGACTCTTTTCACTCTCCGTTTTATGCTAGGTAGTTCCCTTTAGACGCTTAGACATTTTCTATGATGCAATAATATCCCTCATAGAGATGTAGATGCAGGATCATGGGACTTGCACCCTATCAAAAATTCCCTACTTGTCCCGGATAATGGACAGATCACGTGGAAAGTAAAAGTTCTAAAGAAATTGAAAATTTCAGTTTAGTAAAAAGGAGGAACTTGAAAACAAATTAATGGTCCTTAATGAGCGGGAGCAGATTTCTAGGTACTTTAATTTCCCCAGCCCTCCCTCTAACATTAAAGTTGTTCGTGCCACTAAAACTTCAACAAAAGTTACCACACGGGCAGAAAACCTTCAATTTTACTCAATGCACCGGCAGAACCAGCCCAGAAATTTAATTTCCATTCAATCTAATAGAATTCACGTGCTTTGAGTGGCAATCATGGAGTACTTTTAGAATTCTAGGTTCTGTTGATCATGCAATAATTTGATATCCCATGCTCTGTCACTCTGTCTCATATAATCATGTCAAACACGATTAATTGTAATTTCCTATTCAAGGCAAAAATATGAATAAAATTGCTACCTTAAATACATGCTTAGTAAAATAACGTGATGAGCATTTGAAATTGAAACGCTGCTTTCAATCTTAACTAAATCACGAAACAGTGACAAGGCTTCTCGCAATTCAGAGTATATGAATAATTTTAAACATTGTATTTTTTATGTCTTACACTAAAAATAAGTAGATATCCAATTCAGTTCACTCCCTATTGTAAATAAGGTTTTCCCCGTCAGTTTATGTCACATATGTAGTCGTAGTTCAAACTAATCGCGCAGTAATTTTGGTTTCACGCTGAGTGGGTTTAACTAAATACTCAGCAAAGTTCTCTGCTAATGATGCATAGATATTTCCTATTTTACAGTCCGTGCGTGTCTCACTAAAACTCGTTAGAACTAGTGGAGCAGCAATTAAAGGTCGTTTCAAATGCGTCTGCAGTTAGCACCCACAATCTTTGCAGGGAAATTGGGATTATGACACGTTCCACTGAGAAATGCATATTGTCAAGAGCTCCAACTTGAATTTTGGAACGATTATTATGTCTGTATGAGAAATTAGTCCACAACGGTATAGCAGCTATGAATTCCAAAATGTTTTAAATCTGGAAACTTATCTTGGCTATTAAGAAGTAATCAGGAAATAGGTCATTCCTATTTAGCATGTTCGAAATTCCTACTTTCTCTACCTACTGCGTAATAATTTTAGTGTAGGTACTACAAATCGCGGCACATTTCTCCAGTATGATCCTATTCTCTGATTCTCGCACTCAGTCATTAAAAGCGGCTCAAGCTTTTACACAAAGATTAGTTTTAGCCTCCCCCTCTGCACGAATGCTGTGCATTATTAATAACTAAAAGCTATTCAGCCACAAGTGAAATCCGACTATACGTCAATAGAACCTGAAATATATAACTTACATACACACCAATGCAATGGGTACAAAATAAACACCTGTATCATGCAATCGGCTGGTCAAGCGTTCTAAATATATTTAATACCACACAGCACATGACACTTTTTGTGTGTTACACTTTAGTCATTACAGTTCTTATGTACTCGCAATTGGTCCCATTTTAAAGCATGCTCGTTTGCCTTACCAAATTGATAACATTGATAAAATGGAGTGCCCTTATCACAACACGGAACGACTGCAAAATATTTACGCAGACTCCCTATTCATCTTTATGGCAAAATGTGATTTTAACTATTAACTGGACAACTGGAGGAATTTAGTCGACAGTCCTCTGACAGTTTTAGTTATAGTCACGTGCGGGAAAATGTTGGACTGAAATTTTCCTATTTATTTTAGATTTACAGCTGTACAATGTAAACTTTGGTACAATAGTCAAAGTTCAAATAACATTTGCTCAGTATCATAAACATAATTACATCAATTAGTATTTTACTATACATCGCAGTACAAATTCGAGATTCACTATCCATTGGATTTTCAGTTCTTGTATATTTGAGAGATACACAAGTGTCATTAGTAGCTACCTATAAACAATCAAATCAAAATGTCTGTGAGACCTATTGGTTGGGATGTGGTGGATAACAACAATATCATAACCACAAATGCTTTCCTTAATATCGAAAAGCGTAATACTGGATTTGATACTGCAACTTCTATCCATTTCGTCGATCTTCAAGAATTCAAAAGGGATCACAAAGCAGGTAGCTCTTCACACAAATTAGTAATTTAGAGTCAGACACACTTATTAACAGACACATCACATAACAATCACAACACACTAAGAATACAAACTTATACATAAAAGCACCAGCAAGCTGTAGTATAATACATAATTCCCAAATCAATCTCTCTCATACTGCGTTGATTAACTGAAACCTGAAGCATGCAGGAATAGAATCTCCTAAAATGTTTGGACAGTTTTCTCTCAGATTTTTCATGTATGTAAATGAAATACACACTAACAATAACATACGAACTAATACAAAAATATATGTATTGCTTTAGATATTTGTAATTTACATGTTAATTGTAATTTAATAGAAACAATCATATTTAATAATAGTATGCAAAAGTAGATATATATGTAAAAGAAAATACTTAACAGTTATCAATCTAAATGTTGTAAAATTAGTCCGACTCGGATGCATGAACATAGGTAACCATATTAAAATTATAATTTGCCCCAGGGACATATTATTTATGAAGCAAGTAATTTGGTAGCAGACTATTGGAAACTTAAAATATACATTTATACACATGTGCAATTCCTAAGAAAGTAACACCCATGTGTCTGTATTTATTTCAATCTGATAATATATTTCAAATCTTGATCGTATGAACATGATAAAGACGACAGGCCTGGACAGTATGCTTGAAAACTTTTCTGGTGCAATGATTTTTGATTGCAGCATTGTTGTGTGATTTGCCTGTGAGCGCATAGGCAATAATTTATTCAGAGGTTAATGCATTGTATAGTAGCAGCGTCGTGTCATGTCCATTGCTCATATTCATATTTGATTAGCATAATCCTTATGAATAAAAGCTTAAACAAATCTAGCAATGATATTTAACGGTTGAAATCTTCAATCTTATAAATAAATCGCTCGTTGCTCGCTATTAGATTTCTTATCACATTTGTATGTAGTAGATAACACGCATAAATACTTAAACAGAGATTATTTTGTGAGATATGACGTGATTTTTTTCCAACACAATCCGCATGCAGTGCTGGACGAAATGGGTTTATTTGCCCTTGTCCTTGCCGTTTACATATAAATGATGTGCATTGAGCTGACGCGAGGAATTGCATACATACACTACTTTATATTACATGTACATTATGATTACGGAATACAATGAAACGTAACTCTTCACTTTGTCCTTTTAAATATTCCACTACGCAGGGAGTAGAATATTTCAACCATGAAAAAGCGGTTAGCAAAGTACACCACAAAGAAGCCCGAACTCTTCATTCAGCTTTGAAATATCTCGAGGCTCGTACTGGAATGCTGAAAAGTTTTATTCTCTACTTTAATTGCCTCTTTAAGAGTTCCTTTCATAGCCCCTCCGACTATTTTGAGTATGCCATTTGCATTTATAGTGTATTTACATGTAAGGCATATTTTATTGAGAATTCTATTCTTTGCCTTGTCCTGATCTGCTAAAGACTTTTCTTCTAAACTAAAGATCTGAAGCCAGTGACAATGTTCTAAACCAATAATGCAAATTAAAACAGCCCCCAATCGAAATCGTCGAGTTGGCTGACACATTGTATATAATTTATCATTGTATCAAAGATATACTTAGTAGTCTCGAATTTTTTGAGCATACGAGTAAAAGTAATTGGTGGAACAAGATAAAGGATTAAGACACTTTGCTTGAAATTGCAATGCTTTTAAGTCTTGTATAGGTTCCTTAGGGTATAAGAGCCTACCAACAAAAATAATTATAAGAAAAGAGAAGGAGGGCGAACACAGCTGGTAACTGTTGGAAATGATTAAAAAGAACTTTTCTTCAAATGTAAAATTAATGGTTAAAGATGATGTTGTGCTATATCCATAAGAAGGAAAAGCAAGACTTTATTGTACTGTTTCGTTTTCAGATATTTTGGAGAAGTCAAAGGCTATGGAGGACGTGCTAAAGAGCCTAAATGAGGACGGCTCTCATCTGTGGAAGGTGCGATCCCCGTCGAAATGGTTCCGACGAAAGTTTACTCTGGATCTGAAGGACATGAACATGAGATATGAGCCTACACACAAAAATCCCTGTTTAGGACGACAAAAAAGACACAGTAATGGGAAATAGAGATATAGCTTAATAGAATTTTCGCTTAACAACATTTTGCTGTAGTTAGTTGAGCGGCTGTTTATGTTATATTATTTATAGAGAAAAAGCGACTATCCACGTAACTTACGTATAATCATATAATGCTCGTTTTTCTTTCTTCCTCAATCTAATCAGCTTCCCGAAAGAGACAAAAGTGTAATAGGGAAACTCACTCAACTGAAGTTGATTTTGGTCCACCTTTTTGGTATTCTTAACCTTCCTTTGGTATTATATCCACGCCAAGTCAAGATCTCTAGTACACTTTGTCTTGAATAGGCAATATTCGTTGAGCAGGGAGCAATAGACTAAATTTACTATTGGTTTGGAGCACAAAACAATTTGAACTGATCAATTATTCATTTTGTACATGTAGTTCCTTTAAAAGCAACCGTTTGAGCTCATCCATCTATTATACAAAGAGACGAAGGAAGGAACATGCACACTCGTATGTTCCGCAGAAGGACATTTCTAGTTTTACAAGCAGATGCCAAATTTTAAACCGAATTGACTTGAGCTCAACCTTTATGTGTACTACAATTTCCAGTACCTATGCATCTATGAACTTTAGCCTAAAAATTTTTTCATTACATACTAGAACAATCCTTTGTTCCCTTTTCTTTCAATAGGATGATAGAGGAAAAACTAAGTATGAAAATTGTTTTATATAATTCAAAAATGGATACTGTTACAGCATTACGAGATTTAAGCTGGAGACCTTATTAGCTATATACGAGTATATAGTATATAGTAAGTATTTAAGTCTGTTTGCAGACTTAATCTTAGTATTTACAGATAAGTAGACAAATATTTGTAGTATAAATGTAGCTAATACTTGAGGTTGTCCTACACGAACAGTGTCATAATTCACTTTCTATAGAATATCATAAAAGTTGAGCTACATACTAAGAAATGTAGAAATAGAGATGTAGAATTTCCTTTGTGACAGGACAAGATAGATTTATGTTTTCCGTGGGGAAAATTTTAGTGTGGTTTATTGATAGACAGTTTAATAAGAAAAGAGGAGCATTTGTAGCCTGCAGACTCAGGTTTCAAAAAAGGGGAATAATTTTCTTGCTACATACCCAAGACGAGGCAAATGAAGCGGAAATATTTTTTAGAAAACTCGGTAATAAGGCTTGAAGGAAAAAAGTTTTAGTTAGAGCTTAGACTGCTATAAAGAATTAGTTAGGTGATATGCGCATTTATTATTAGCGAAGCTTATTGTAACGTATCTAATTCTCTTTAATTTTTCTCTGTCTGTTTGCTAACTGAAATTGATGGAACAGTCGAGCTAAGCGAAATAGTAGAAATTCGGAAAGGATGGAAAACTGACACCTTCAATAAAGTCGGAGCAGAAGAAGAGAAAAAGAGGTCAAAGAAACCCGACTACAAGGCTAATGTGGACGAAAAGGCTTGTTTCTCGATTATTTACGGGGCCCGGAAGGATACTTGGGATTTGGCTGCACCCAATAGTGAAGTGGCAGAAAGATGGGTACGTCCATATACATCTACTATACTTATCTATTATAAAGTAGTGTACACATACATATGTACATCTAGAATGCTCAATGTAATTTAATGCTAAGTAAGTAATAGGGAAAAGTTCAACTGAATCAAACTCTGTCGGGAATCACTGGCAGACTACGTATCTGTAGTCAGTTGTTAGAAATATCTACTCCTTTCTCCATAAATACCTTCCTTATAGTAATACTAGGATTTTCTACCTTGGCAGTCTATTTTCAAAGTGTATTATTGTCCCTTGGCTAAGTTGGCATATTACTCTCGCCCTTCTTCGTTCCCTTGCCTTCTATGCCATATGAGGCGAACAAAATGGATAGATCCCTATTATTTATGTTTTAGAGTGGATGGTGGTGTCTGGTCCTGGCCTGCTCCCTCCCTGCTCTCTTTTGACTAGGCCAATCCAACCAAACTAGACACAACCAACTCTCTCTATCCTACCTACCTACCTCCCTATGTCTACACAGTCTGGAACGGAAGCAGAATTTTCAGACAGACATTTCAGACGTATCCGTATACGCTATAAACTCCAGAAATTTTCTCCAAAAGAGAAAGCACATTTATATGTTTACACTACATCTAGCTCAGAGCACGTTGGGAAGTACATATCAACTAATAGAAAGTACCTGTTACCGCAGAGCAACAACAGAGAGCTAGCATTATTAGAATTACCTTGTTAGAGAAAGTTCTTTGCTGTCGTATACACAAACTGTCTGGACGAGGCAAGGTGCAAGAGAAAGTTTTACCAACCGCTATTATTGAATGCAGCACAGACTTGTATGTGCCTAGCTAATAATAAGTGTACACATGTGTCGTAGGACTGACTATACTCAGACCTGGACTAATGCACCTTCCTAGAACGCAACCAATTCTCCTGAAATCTCTTTATTGACTTAACAGCTATCAGCTCGGAGGGTCGCAAATGAACATTTGTTAATGACACTTCCACCTTTCAATCTCCCAGTCCACATTTTGATTTTCCATTAAGCTAGTGTATTATATTTTACGTTACACTTTGTTTAATTGCTTTTGTTTTTGGATACAGTAAATTTTATGTCCTTGGTTTTTGCGGGTGAAAGTATACAATGGAAAAAATACAATACGTTTTTTCTTGATAGCATTGAATAAGCTTCTGGTGACCAATTCCATAGTACCAAGTAGTAGAAATCAGGAAGCTACCTTTGCAATACGTTGCTGTATAAAACAAACAGTTTTTGAATTAGTGTTTTAATAGTTTGCAATGAAAACACTTGATACGAACGTTTCTGATGCCCTTTCCATTGATGGTTTCAGATTTTGAGACATAATTTAGGAAATTTATAGATCCAACTGGACTACGACACACATGAGTTGGTTTAGAGTTTAGGCAATATATGTAATAATATAATAACATTAACACTGTATCTGTTGTAGGCAGCTACAGCTTCCCAGAACAATAATATTATATCCGACTGTTGTTACACTTAGAGGTACAGACTAAATGTACATGATGATATGCTTGTGTATATAACCACGTCCTATTTATTAAAGGATACGATATCCTCTACCTCTCATTCAATGGAAAAGAGCTATGTAACTTACTATTAGAGAAAAGTTCGTAAATTCTAAGTTGTACATATGAATGTAGTTACGATTAGTGGTGAAATGGATATTGGTCGTAGTTGCACGTATGTGAGAGCTGGTTGGATTTAAAGTTGTAGAGGAGGAACAAGTTAGTTTACTTTAACAAGATTTAAGCTGACATAACACGATCTCTCAGGGAATTAAAATAATGCCTCTCTCTCTCAACAGCTTTCCCCATCAAACTTTCTCTGTAGTATCTGGTTTCTTTAATTTACTGGACAGAAACTACGTATTTTGAAGCCAAAATTCCTAAACAAAACTAATTCTTCATATGTACTTACGTACATGTAGGTCATAATGCATTATATCACCGTATGCTAATCTCATGTATGTATGTATAGGTTTCAATAATTTAATAAATAAACGTTTCTCTATGTGAAAACAATGATTTTACATATAGTTGGGAAACTTATTGATTTTATACAAAGAGGATATAAATTCTAAACCTGCCGTTATACATTATTACTGTTTACTACTTATGGTGCGAGGATGCGTATAGTAGCATAATTATTCTGGTACTTAATGCGATCACACGATTCGGTTCATTAGATATCAACTAGATACCTACTTTTGATCTACTTAAATTCAAGTAATGATAATAGTATACCTATACATGTGTCTTTATAGATCTCGTTCTTTAAATTGTGTAATTACGGCAGCAAAATGTAATCTGCTTAATTATGTGAACAGCATAATATAAGAAGAGCGTAGCTGTATGTATATCAAGTCTAGAAATCAGAGGAAATAGCCATGTATAGCTCTACCTATAGGTAACGTGTATTGTGCACACATTGAAGAATAAATTAGCTGATAAGTTTACAAATCCTAGGATTTAATAGTTCAGTATGGTACATTATATTCATCTGATATTTGGCCAGAGAGCTGTAATCTAATTTAATTTAGTGCTATCAAAGATATTTATATGGGAAAAAGAGAATTTCCTTTCTCCAGGTTACGGTTATATATAACGCATTCTGTGGTACAATTGAATAATCTGAAATTGGTTTTAACTTGTGAGCCACCAGAGACAGGTACAAGGGTTCGCTTTTAAATAATTATATTATTAGAAATTCAGGACGTTCATCCGCTGAAGAGAACTAAATGAAAGTGATTGAACTTCGTGAATAGCACGTAGTGATCTTTGGTAGTCATGCCTGAGGTAACAAGTTGAGCTCTTGATTTAGTACTGGAATGAGACCCGAAGGAATCCGAGTAGGTATAATAATATTTTTGCAAACTCTGCTGATTTCAGGTTAATGCTCTACAACATTTGGTATCCCTACATAGATCTGCAGCACAAGAACAAAGTTACGAAAGATGGCTAAGGAAGCAGTTCAATTCAGCAGATGTAGACAAGAACAAGTGCCTCAGTTTCCCGGAGACGATGAAGCTACTGAAGCACCTAAATATTTTTATGGACGAGTCACAAGCGATGCAACTATTCCGGGACGCAAACACTACAAGAAGCACTCGGCATGACACTCCAGAGGTTCTGGACGAAGATGAGTTCGTTGTTTTCTACTTTAACCTGCTGAAGCGTCCGGAATTGAATGAGATTTTTGAGAGGTAAGCTACATCATTCTTTATGTCGGATTATTTATTCCACGTCTGTATAATATTCTTTGTGTCACGAGTTACTATATTGGTGCATAGAGCTATCTGTGTTAACTACAGTCAGTAGTAGGTAAATGTTTCGTAACGCCAACATTCCTATACACCTGAAATAGGTCTATTTCGTGAAACAGGTTCAGAAATTTTGCACATAACCTTTTAGTAGGATATTTACATGCATTTATGCAATGCACATACATAGAAAGTAGAAAAACGTTGAAAATTACATGTATGTGGTACATTGTAAGATAAAAGTTTTCCAAAGGGTTCGATGAAAGGAAGTTCATGTCCAAAGTTCCATTCCAGAGTCTCATGCACCATTCCGTTCATTCTAGATAAAGATATATAGGTACATAAAAGTTAGAGAACTTGGGCATGGTGATAAAATGCTACTTGCTTTACTTCAAGAAAGTTTCCTAGTTTCCTTTTCCTTATGCAGAAATGAAAGGAAATATTAAGTGGAGGAAAACACTTTTGCAAAACGACAATTCAGTTTGAGCATTGGAGAGAAAACATTGAAAAGGTCTGTATGCCTCCACTTTGAATAAATAAATGAGTCGCTACTTTGTGTTCATATTTTAATGTAAAATTTTCTAGTACACAACTATTTATTGTTGAATGAAAGAGTGGAAAAAGAAGTATGTTCTAGTATGGTTCTGGTATAGAGCGGAAAAGTTATATATTATCAAAGATATTTTTAATTAAATTTCTTACCACGTTAGGTATGCTCCAGCGGGAGGTGCTCTTAGTGCCAATGGACTTTGCCAATTTTTGCAGAAGGAACAGGGACCGGAGTTCCAAGGAATTACTGTAGAGGAGTGCACTCAACTGATAAAAGTTTACGAGCAGTCAGAACTGAAGAATAATGGGCAAATGAGTATTTCTGGCTTTGTCAATATGCTCCTTTCACCACGCTTTGAAATCTTTAATGGGAAAAATAAAGTCGTCCATCAAGACATGAGTCAGCCTTTAACTCATTACTTTATTGCATCGTCCCACAACACGTAAAGCCATTTTCTGCAATTTCTAACTACTACTCACTACTCAATAGGTTTTCGCAATGTAAAATAAGCAGTTGTAATAGTTGTAAACACTGTAGCCTAGGTTGAATTTCGTGCCATTTTAATGTACACTGCACAATTTTCTAAAAGGTATTTGCTGGGAAATCAATTAAGCGGAACGAGTAGCATTGACGGATATATGGAAGCTTTAAAAAAGGGCTGCCGCTGTGTTGAATGTAAGATTTTGTGTCTAAAGAATATTTAAGTTGAGATATATCACATAGTATGAAAAGGGTTCGGCATTTATTTACAAGAAAGTTTCATAAATCCCGAATTAAATACGATAAGTACGTTTTTAAAAGATTGATTCATACTCAAAGACGTTTTATTGTATTGGTAGTTGACTGCTGGGACGGAGACAACGACGAGCCGATAGTTTATCATGGATATACTCTAACTACTAAGATTTTGTTCAAAGAGATTTTATCAGATGCAGTGAAACCATATGCCTTTGTAGCTTCCAGATATCCCTTAATCCTTTCCTTAGAGAATCACTGCTCAGAACCATACCAGAAAAAAATTGCCCACTACCTGAAAACAATCCTTGGAGATATGTTGTATCTGGAGGATCCAGACGAAAATATGGACTTTCTTCCATCCCCTGAAGAGTTGCAAGGGAAAATTCTGGTAAAAGCCAAAAAGAGTAAATCCTCTGCCGCCATTTCGCCTAGAATTAGTCCTGCGAGACCAACTCCACCAAAGGAAAACGGAGAGCCAGAAGATAATGATGAGGAATCAGAGTCTTTTACGACGCCTTCACCTCTTCCTGTTAGTATTAATGTAAAGGGAGTAGACGATGGCCTTCTTTCTCCCATGGATGCTGCTCCGCCTAAGGTAAATAAAAACACTTTCACCGATCTCTAAAACATCTTTAATTGTGCTCTCACGTGGTAGCATCCTCCATCTTTTACAACTCTGGAATTTACGGAGGATAATTATAGATTTATAACACGACATTCTCCACGTAACTGCCTGATACCACGATATTTATCTGTAGAAAATAGCACATCTTCTATTACATGATAATGATATGTTTATTTATTTACATGCACGTAAAAGCGTTAGCAAGAGGCATGTTAATAAGAGTTCATTCTTTCATTAAAAAACGTTTAAGCAAACACAGTTTGCTGGCATACTTCTACATAAATAGTTACATTACATTACTTTTGCGCAGGCAAGCATGGAGAGCTTAGATGACTCTGATGACAGCGAAGCTGAAGATTCAATTGACTATATTGATGGTGTTGGAACATCGCCGAAAAGGGTAGGTCACCTTTTTTCTTACAATTATAATGCGATTAGGAGAAGCCGTAATTGAGTACATAGCCGGAATAAATATTAAGGAGACATCCACCAGACCGTAAATGCCCCACGGATCACAAACCTTGCATCTTATTGCTTAATGTGCTAGAAAGTGCATTCAAATAATATTTTGACTTATCATATCACAATAATAATAAGTAGCTCAGAAAGCGAAAGGTTACCCTTTACGATATTACACTCACTCACTATACGAATGGAGAAAATCTTCAAAGAGCACTATTATTTGATAAATGCTATTGTTCAACATTTGAAACACACTCCCATGGAAAGAAGAAGTTTATTTTGATTATTTAATCAATGCTTATTGTTGAACTAGAGGATACTCTGCACGAAACATGAAATATCTTGTTTTAAAAGAGCAAGTTGAGACTTGAGACCAAAGCATATAGTTCCAGTTTATAGTGTTGACTACCTAAGGAGTACAACTTGAGTACTTTGGAGGTTATACGGCGCACTTATATGTTTACCCTTGGTGGTCGCTGTAAGCTTACTAGT